>JBBPCX010033170.1:1614-15947 GCA_037974365.1 Hydrocynus forskahlii | reverse complement strand
TCAACGAAAATGAAGAGACATTTTAGCATAGTTTTTATTTTGTAAACCACATTTAGTCTCGTTCTTATTCGTCAACACTATTACGATATATTTTGTTATAGTTATCATGACATGACCAGCATTTACGTTGCATCTCGTCTTCTTTTTGTCACGTAATAAATATTAGTTGACGACGATATTTAGTCATAATTTTCGTTGACGAAAGCAACACTAGTGAGGATAGCGAGGCGCAAATGCAGGTTTCTATTTCACTATAACTATATTTACAACACGAACTTAAAGAGGCTTGAGGGCCAAACACAAAAAGAACATCTAACACTGAATACCAAGGGACAGAAGACAGTTGCACAAGGGCTTGCACAGAGGTACTCTAAATACACGGAAGACTCGGAGCTTAACCAATCAACAAACACAATCACTTTAACTCAGACACAAGACAGCTGTGACTTTAACAACGTGATACCAGACATAGTGAACCCCAACAATTTTTTTCTTTCTTTTTTTTTTTCAAAATAAAAGACCCAGATACAACTTAGACACTGGCGGCCTCTACTGGCCGCTGGCTGGGAACATTACAAAATGTGTTGAATCAGAGTAGTAGCTAACTCTCTTAGCACAGCACAGCCTGCACCATAAAATACTAAACTGGTCTCTCCGGGAAGGTCACAAACTCTTAAGTTTTTGTCATACAGTTTCACATTTCATTCTATATCAGAATGTAATGTCGAAATCTTTAATTTTTAAAGAGTTTACTAGAGCTTTGATAATGCTAGTTTGCTTTTCTGGTATATTAGTGCTCTGCTAATGTTCATTTCCCACCCTGGGTTTAACTCTTATCGCTTAAAAGTGGACATTAGAATCTCAAAAGCTGTGTTGTAAGCTGTTCTGCACACTGTTTTGTTAAATTATATTTATTATACTTGACTTAAAGGCGAATATTAGTATTAGCTACCTGTCAAACTGGTGGCTAAAGCAAATTTTTGTCACAAATGATTTGCCTGCTTAGTGTAGTTACCAGACATTTATTCTTTTAAACACCCTAAAGTGCATCAGTGTGCTCATATGATGGAAAAAACAGGTTTTCCTTTGCTTTTTTATATCCTGTTATGAAAGTACAATTTTTGAGACGTAATGAAACGGACCCATTTATGTATCCGCCTCATGCTCATTTACATATATGAAGTTATAAGGAATGTTTCAATGCAGGCTGCTTTTTGAATGAGCAATACAGGGTGGCCAGTCAGAACTGAGCTCATTTACATTCATCAGCCTTAAGGGTGCAGTACCAGAAACAACTTGTTTCATTCTAAAAAGGCTGGAAAGTGGTGCTATAAGAATTACTTATGGTTTGAGACAAATAAAACCACACAGATATTATAACATTATATTAATGGACCCTTTAAAGTACACTCAGAATGTAAAAGCTACACCATTTAATAATCATCATGATATTAGTCTCTGCAATACTGATATCACAGAAGACTGCAATATGCAAATGAGCCTCTAACCAATCACAGTGTTTCTGACAGGGTGACCAATCACTTTTTAACTGTTAAAGGTGTTGGTAAATCAGTGGTGGGGCTAAAATGCTATAGCCAGAATAAGGAGATGTATTTAAAAGTGCTGGTTTTGTGACTTCAGATAAACTAGGATTTGAAATTGGGCTGTTTTTGAGGCTTAGTTTCCATGTATGGACTGTATAGAGGCGGGGGGGGGGGGGGGGGGGGGTAAATGTGCTATTTGAAACAATGTTTACAGACTTTAAGTCTTTTTAATTCCAGAAAAGTGATGAACTCACCGCAATTGCAAAATAGCAGTAAAATCACAACAATGATATTCTGTCCATATCATGCAGCTCTAGCACCCACGCGAGAACATGCAGCCCAGAAACGAAGAGGCTGGAAGCCGTTTCAGTGGAAATGTGTCAGTTACCGGCAGCTCCAGATTTTGTTTTGTCTGTGATAAAGAACCATGACAGTTCATCCGAAACCCTCACAGCCTCCTCCAGCGCCGCGAGCCTTATCTCCACCAGCGTTTCCTGTAAAAGCCGGTCAGCAATGGGGCATAGGAACGAAAAATCCTGCCACAATTTGTCCAGACACAATAAACACGGCGAGCACAGACGTCCACGTGGCTGTTTTCCATTACAGCTTCAAAGTCCATATAAAGGCTGATTAATGTGGGTTTGTGAGGCAGTGTGTCTTTAATTATTATGGCCTGAGATACATTAGCAGTGAGAGTAATCTGTAAACGTCTAAACCGCTTCAGCTCTGATGGCTTGGGGCCTTTGCCTCATGGCTGAAGAATTCTCTTAGACGGGGAGGTGGAGTGAACTTTCGCTAGGAGAAGGGCCTTTAATCACAGAGCAAACGCTAAAAAACGAACCTCGGCAGTGACGGATGGCCGGACGGGGCGAATTTAAATCAGTTTCTGATCATGGGACAGCACGTTGTTCCTCCAGGAGCTCTCCAAATAAAGTCCACATGCATGCGGAATTACATACAGGGCTTTTATTCACTAAGCTGCAGATCCAGCCAGCACACTTTATACTACACAGTTATAAAACAGGACTGGAAATAAAGTACAAAGCAACCAAATACAACAGGAGGACGCAGCGATGCAGAACGCAGGACATTTTTATTAGCTGAGACTAGGGGAGTCAGGCACTAAATGCAGCTTTCTATCTCTGTAGTTTATTCACGAGTAATACAAGGCAGCAGTCCTTTAACGTCATATCTAGGTCTGATTTTAGCTGACAGTTAATTGCTAGATGAATAATTTATGATAAAAATGTGACTGTCATTTTATATAACTCCCAACTAACAACTCAAACAAACAAATATTACTCACTGTCGCCCTCTAAAGGTGTTATTAATCTAAAATAAACAAACATTACTCACCACCACCCCTAAAGGTGATATTAACACACATTAAGTAGACAAATATTACTGACCCCCACCCTCTAAAACAGGGGTGTCGCACTCCAGTCCTGGAGGGCCATAGCCCAGCACGTTTTGGTAATTTCCCTGCTCAGAAACACCTGGTTCACCTCACCAGTGAATCGTCAGGTTTAGTGAATGTGTTTGAAGACGAGAACCATCAAACTGTGCCCTCCAGGACCGGAGATTGACACCCCTGGTCTAAAGGTGTTATTAATGTCCACTAAACAAACATTACTCTCCACCACCCTCTAAAGGTGATATTAACATCGAACAAACAATATTACTCACCGCCGCCCTCTAAAGGTGATTTTAACATCAAATAAACAAACATTACTCACTGCTGCCCTCTAAAGGTAATATTAACATCAAAATAACAAACATTACTCACCGCCGCCCTCTAAAGGTGATATTAACATCAAATAAACATTACTCACCGCTGCCCTCTAGAGGTGATGTTAACAAACATCAAATAAACAAACATTACTCTCCACTGCCCTCTAACGCTGATATTAACATCAAATAAACAAACTTTACTCACCACCGCTCTCTAAAGCATTATTAACAAACAAAATAAACAAACATCACTCATCAATGCCTTCTAAAGGCATTACTAACAAACATCAAATGAACAAACATTACTCATCAATGCCTTCTAAAGGTGTACATCAAATAAACAAACTTTACTCATTGTTGCACTTATCAGTGTAACTTGGGCCAAGCTAATAGATATAAATGAGCAGTCATGACATCACAAAGTGATTAATTTAAAATTGTCTGTTTCTGCAGTACATACTGTATGGACAGCACAGAATGTTGATAACTATGAAGTGTATGGACTGTATGAACTGTACAGATTAAATGCAATTTATGGACTGTGTGGACTGTGTGAGTGTAAGGACTGTACAGACTGTATGGACTGTGATGACTATATGGACTGCATGGACTTTGTGAATGAAATAAATAGTACAGACCTAATAGACAGTGTGGACTGGACAGAATATATGGAATGTATGGAGTGTATAGAGTGAATGAAATGTATGGAGTGTATAGAGTGAATGGAATGTATGGAGTGTATAGAGTGTATGGAATGTATGGAGTGTATAGAGTATATGGAATGTATGGAGTATATGGAGTATACAGAGTGTATGGAGTGTCTAGAATGTATGGACTGTATGGAGAGTTTATGGAGTGTATGGAATGTATGGAGTGTATGGAGTTTATGGAGTGTATGGCGTATATAGAGTGTATGGAGTGTATGGAGTTTATAGAGTGTTTGGAGTGTATAGAGTGTATGGAGTATATAGAGCAGGGGTCACCAACCTTTTTGAAACTGAGAGCTACTTTACGGGTACTGAGCTATACGAAGGGCTACCAGTTTGATACACTAGAACAGAGTTTACCTAAACTTATCTAAACGGTATGTATAATAAACATGTTTTAAATGCTTTTTTTTTTTTTAGATATTGTCATTTTCAAATCTATATCTCTCTGTGTCTGTGTGATTTGGCAGTCACCACATAAGCAATTTCCTCTGGGATAAATAAAGTTTTCTGATTCTGATATATAAATGCACATGTGATTAAAGAAGAATAGCAACAGGGTAAAATTAAATGTTAGATGCTGCTCACTGGTGAGTTGTGCTACTTTTAGAACCTGTCCACGGGCTACTCACGTGGTCCTTGGGGGCACCCTGGTGCCTGTGGGCACTACGTTGGTGACACCTGTATAGAGTGTATGGAGTGTATGGAGTGTCTGGAGTGTATGGAGTGTATAGAGTGCATGGAGTGTATAGAGTGTACGAGAGTGTATGGAGGGTATAGAGTGTATGGAATGTATGGAGTGTATGGAAAGTATGCAGTGTATGGAGTGTATGGAGTGTATGGAGTGTGTGGAGTGTATGGAGTGTGTGGAGTGAATGGAATGTATGGAGTGTATGGAATGTATGGAGTTTATGGAGTGTGTGGAGTGTATGGAGTGTATGGAGTGTATAGAATGTATGGAATGTATGGAGTGTATGGAATTTATGGAGTGTATGGAGTGTATGGAATGTATAGAGTGTATGGAGGGTCTAGAGTGCATAGAGTATATGGAGTGCATAGAGTATATGGAGTGTATAGAGTGTATAGAGTGTATAGAGTATATGGAGTGTATAGAGTTTATGGAGTGTATGGAGTGTATAGAGTGTATCAAGTATATTGAGTGTATAGAGTGTATGGAGTGTATAGAGTGTATAGACTGTATGCAGTTTATAGAGTGTATGGAGTTTATAGAGTATATGGAGTGTATGGAGTTTATAGAGTATATGAAGTGTATGGAGTGTACAGAGTATATGGAGTTTAAAGAGTGTATAGAGTATATTGAGTGTATAGAGTATATGGAGTGCATAAAGTGTATAGAGTATATGGAGTGTATAAAGTGTATAGTGTATGGAGTGTATGGAGTGTGTAGAGTGTAGAGTATATGGTGTGTATAGAGCAGTGGTCACTAACAGGTGGACCGCAGTCTGGGTCTGGACCATGAAGCTGTCCCATATGGACCCAGACCTATGGCTGGGGGTTGACATAAGTGGTACGCAAGTACGCATTGACCCTCCCGGAACCATGCCAAGACATAGACCTCGGAGAGTGTATAGTAAAAATGTTTTGAACCTTTCTTTACTGCATCACCCTGTTTCTAAAGTGAGGAACAGTCAGTTTTCTCTGATATGGGTCCTTTAATCCTCCAGCATGGAATCCTCCAGCTTCTTGAACTGAACCGAACTAATCTGCTCTAATTGATCACGGAGAGTCTGTGGCTCTAGTTCAGCATGTTACTGTGCCCATAAGTAAAAAGTTCACTCCGGTGATTTATGATTCTCAGTGCTGGAGTGAAGCGAGGGCTGATTGTGCAGATGAGGCCTGTGGCGATGCTCGGCCGTGAATATAAACCTTCATATTTCTGTGCTGGTTTATTTGAGCAGGGCTTTATTTCGGGGTGATTAAACTGCGACGTGCGCCTTCATTAACGACTACACGCGTGTGGCTTTGGTCTGAAGGCCAATTTAAGATATTAACGTCTCATTTTGTTTTCCGATCGTGGCCTTATAAATCTCAGACGGACGGGTCAGAGCACTCATTTACATTAAAGATGATGAAAAACGATTGCTGGAGAGAAAAAAGAGGCCAAGAAATGATGCTGAGGTCACTTTCATATACAGGTCACTTTCATCAAACGGCCTAACAGCCTCAAACCACGTCCATAATTCATATTCATAAGAGTCATAATCATCACACAGTCAGTCAATAATCAGCTCTGTAAGACACGAGTAAAATGATCTCTTTTTTCTATTGTAAAGTGTTTTACCAACATGTGGTCCAGCTATTACTATTATTTTTATTATTAGTAGTAGTAAATTAGAAACAGTTTATGTCACTTTTGAAATCCTTTTGCTTCACTGTTCTTTTAAGGAACGAAAACAAAACAAAATACAAAATATTATTGTTAATTAGAGTTTAAACCATTTATAAATAATCTTTAAAGGAACCATATTCCACCTTTTTCTTGCAGTATATTTTCTACTAAAAGCTCTGCTTCATTTTCCAGCATCTCTTTATCCCTCAGAATTAAGGAGGCTGTTTATGTTACTATCCCTTTATTACTGATATATGCAAATTAGACCTCATTCAGAAAAGTCTGAGCTGAAAGTTCTGAGTGAAAGGGGTGGAGCTTAACTGCTGTAGGCAGTAGACAGATATATGCGAATGTGTGACATCACAAAACAAGTGAATCCAAAACGGGCTGATTCTGCAGTCGTGACCCCTCATGGGCTGCACAGATTGGGGCCTGAACAGTGTGGTTTTCCATGATACAGGCCCTTTAAAACAAATGAATCTGTTTCTGCCTTAAAGGGCCAGGATCATGCATAACTCACATGATCCAGATCCAAAAATGAGCTGCAGAAAGAGCCTGTTTAGAATTCACTGGTTTTGGTTCTGTTCCAATGAGCAGTTTAGCACCGCCCCCTCACGAGAAGGTTCTAAGGAATGTTTAGGAGTGTTTCAGTCAGGACTAGTTTTGAACAAAGTAAACCACCAGTCAAAGGTTTATTCACACACTGAGATTTTCTACATTTGCATGTTACTCACTTAATATTTACTAAAAATACACTCAGTATTCCTTACTAACAAATAAATTTACAGTATTTTCACCATTTGGGTCTCTGTTAGCCAGAAAATGTAATTTTTTAATTATTCATCACCACTGACTTACAAAAAATGATTATAAATATTCCTAATATGATTATAAATTATATTATTATCTGCAGGACAGAGAACAATGTTGATGTTCTTCTGTTCTGCAGGACAGGGGACAGTGTTGATGTTCTTCTGTTCTGCAGGACAGAGGAAAGTGTTGATGTATGTTCTTCTGTTCTGCAGGACAGAGGAGTGTGTTGATGTTTGAGGAGAGTGTTCATATTTGTTTTTAAAGGACAGAAGGTCAGGCTGAGTTGCTCCTGAAGTCTGAGGAGTTTAAATCTAAAGCAGCTTCAGGAAAACAGTGAAGGAAATGCAGGACCAGTCTGACAAGAACTGACAAAGACTGAAGAAAAGCCCACCTGCTGCATTCTGGATCAGGAGCACAGGCCTGATGGTCCACACAAGTGATGTGATCTATCTATCATACAGATATCTGTTAGTCAGTCTCCCTGTCTGTCTGTCTGTGGCTGACTGTCTGTCTGAGTGAGAGAGAGAGGGAGAGAGAGAGAGAGAGAGAGAGAGAGAGAAAGAGAGGGAAAGAGAGAGGGAAAGAAAAGAAATGGAAAAGGGAGTGACAGAAGAAAAGAGAGAGAAAGGAGTCCAACTTAACTGTACCAGAGTCCAAATGAACTGTGTCTACCTCCTCAAGCTGTCCTGGACCCTGAGAGGAATCTCCAGCCCGGGGAGGGGGAAATCAGATAATCAGTAAATGGCTGAAAATCCTCCTGATTTTAAACATCAAAACATCACAATGACAGTCTGCACTTTAAATCTTTTTGTTTAACCCTCTATGGCATGAATTTTTATTTTAAGAGGAAAAAAATATTTCACCCTAGTTTCTGGGAGCTTGAGGGTCCTTGATAATATATCAATCATAAAATGTGTCCCACCCAAGCCCACCTAAGACAGAGCTGTTTGATTAGTTTTGAACTGTGGTCCTAAGACTAACTAACACAGCACAGTGCATGTTTACAGTAGCAGGGCATCAGAAACCACATAAGCAGGTCTAGTAGAAATACTGAACTCCTCCACATAGGCGAGGGGACTCAGGTGAGCAGAGCTGGAGGAAACATTCACCTCCACAGTCCCGAGTCAAGTATGTGTTTACTGTTATTTCGGCCATCTACACAGTGAAATAAAACAATGTTCCTCCAGGATCACAATGTTCCTTCATGATCGCAACAATCCTCCAGGACCACAACAATTCTCCAGGATCACAACGATTCTCCAGGATCATAACAATTCTCCAGGACTGTGATGTTCCTCCAGGACCACAAAGTTCGTCCAGGACCGCAATGTTCATGCAGGACCACAACATTCCTATAGAATCACATTCCTCCAGGATCACAATGTTCCTCCAGGATCACGATGATCCTCCAGGACCACAACATTCCTCCAGGACCACAACATTCCTCCAGGACCACAACAGTCCTCCAGGATCATAACATTCCTCCAGGACCACAACAGTCCTCCAGGATCATAACATTCCTCCAGGACCACAACATTCCTGCAGGACCAAAATTTCCCCAGGACCACAACATTCCTACAGGATCATAACATTCCTGCAGGACCAAAATTTCCTCCAGGACCACAACGTTCGTACAGGATCACAACAATCCTCCAGGCTCACTATGATTCTCCAGGACTATGAAGCATCACAAACAGCAAAAACAAAAAAACAAAATACTACAGAAATGCAGGACAGGAATACACAGACTGCAAAAAATGGTCCAGTGCTGAAGCTGTGTTTTGGCTGATTGACTGCTTTTGAGGATTTTTCAAAAATGATCACTTTAATTAATCAAGAATGAAGGGGGTGAATTATTGTCTGATACAGTGAAGTCCTGCTTTACCGCTCTGAAGGAAAAGTCACAGTTCGGTCACCAGTGTCATTCACACTGTGTAATGAATAGCAATAACGCACACACACACACACACACACACACACACACAAACACATGCAGCATCTGTAGCCCCTCTAGTCGGTACAGATGGGCTAATATCAGATCAAAGCAGCTTTAATGTTTTATTGCGGCTCGGGTTTCGGTGCAGGATGGAGTTTGTGTTTTTGCAGTTTTTACAGTAGGCCGGACGGATCAGGGCCCATAATCAGATTAGCGCTGGTTTAATGTCAGACAAATTTCACACGAGCCAGCATCAAAGAGCCATCTCACACACACACACACACACACACACTTCAACAGTATAGACATTCAAAAATACATTCAATGGGGGCTAATGCATGTAAAGAAAGCTTATTAGCAGTTAGCAAGTTCCCCCATCTTACAAAGATCTTATTTTCCCCTCCCACCTGCTGGTGGCGCTGTTGTTCTACAGGAGTCCAAAATTAGCTTCTGGCTATTTGTAGCTGGTAATACAATTCATAACATCCTTTCAGCAACTTTCGGAAATAACTTGTGCCCAAACCCTCCCAGCATCTTTTCAAGCAGCAAACATTTCTGTCTGATTTGGAACTTGTGGGTCTCCAGCTGGTCCCTGCAGCTCACTGGGAGCAAGATCTGGAGACTGGGGAGGACGAGACATTACTCTCTAAACTTTCTGCTTTTCTCTGGACTGGAGAGAATTTTGGCACAATTTTGAAGAATGTTTGGGATCATTATCCTGTTGAAGATCAAGACAAAGTGAATGTCAGTCACTAAAGACAGACCTGATATTTCTCTTCAACACCATCCGTTTGAGCCTCTGCGGTTAAATAATGTGTTACTACAGACTATAAAGTATTTCTAATGTTTTATTGTAATACATTTTTGAAAGAGCAGCGCATCGTTTATTGTTTTAGAAATCCAAGGGTGGGCCCAAACATGTGGCCTGTAGTGTGTATATTATTTATGTAATTCCATAATTACTTACACAGTTCCATAATGAATTACATTTACCCTCGATTTAAATTCCACATCCATCAGCTGCTGTGTGATTGCGCTTCATCCTGAGTGTGACAGAGTGGCGGCGCTCGATGTGATTTTTCTTTGTGAGCGGCGCTCGGATTACTGTTAAAGCCCCGATACGAGACGGGTTATGCTGCCTGACAGGCGATACGGTCCGGGCTCCGGTCTCTCCGGGACGCCTGTAACACGACTCATTCACAACCGTAATACAACAAAGATGTACAGTTGCAGTCACACACAGCTTTAAAGAAGATCAGTGACAAATAACACACACACACACCTATAGAAAAACACACACACACACACACACACACACACACACACACACACTAAACATATAAACACACACACACACACATACACACACACACACACATACACACTCAAACACATACATACACACACACATACACACATGCTAAACACCTGTACATACACATGCTTACACACACACATACACACACCTATATACAAACACACACTCAAACACATATACACACACACACACACCTATATACAAACACACTCACACACATACAGACACAAATGCTAAACACATACACATACACATGCTTATACACAGACATACACACACACACATGTTAACGCATACACACACATTCTCACACAGTCCAAAAATACTTTTGGTGAGGTCAAGTACAGATGCTGGAACATTGTTGTGAGGATTTGATTGTATGAATGCGTTAGTGATGTCAGCTACTGATGCTAGAACACTGCTGTCAGGATTTGATGGTATGACAGCGTTAGTGAGATACTGATGTTGGATCAGTTCTGGATGGAGCTCCATCACTCCAGAGACTCTCAGTCCGACACTGGGGGGTTTATACTCTCGAACCCACCGACACAGTGACCTCAGGGTCACAACCCGTCTGTTCTGTTTCTGCGGAGACACTATGGCGAAAAGAGCCATCCAGATACTGTTGTACAGAATGAGTGTGTTTCACGTACCTTTAAAAAACTAGCTCTGAGGCTTTGAATGTTATCCTTTCCTTTCCATTATCGAGATTCTTGGGGCAGGAAATGCTGTGGCATGTTGCCACAGTGAGACCATGACATCATCAGGACCTCAAAAACATACACAGCTCCTAATTAGCGTGTGATTCATTGTGGGCGGCTGAATAATAATGTGCTTTCTCTCCAGCAGCAGAGCAGGACAGCAGTCACCGCCAACATAAATAAAACTCAGAGAGAGAGAGAGAAACAGAGAGAGAGAAAGAGAGAACGGGAGAGAGAAAGAGAGAGAAAGAGAAAGAGTGAGGGAGAGAGAGAGAAAAAAGAGAGAGACAGAGGGAGAGAGAGAGAAAAAGAGAAAGAGAGATAGAGAGAGAGAGAGAGAAAGACAGAGAGAGAGAGACACTACGAAACACAACGTACTTAAAATGTGCTTAACCTTACCTTAATTTACCCCTGAAAATACACCAAACCCCTTAATTTAAATTTAAGGCATAAGTGTGAAACCCCTTAATCTTAAATTTAAGGCATTAATTCAGAAGGTTCTATTACTTAAGGGGCAAATGTAAAAAATTAAGAGGAACATTCAGTAGTTTTACTTCTTAATTAGCCTTAATCTGTGCACTTTTTCTCTTAATTGTCCTATATTTCCTGTATGGGAAATTAAGGTCAAATTAAGGCCATTTTAAAGGGTAAAATTGAATGAGTAGATTTACAGACACAGTGTTTTCACTGATTCTGCAGCCCGGGGGTGCGTGTTACAGAGCTGCGTGTGTATATGTGTGTGTGAGTGTAAGAATACTGACACACACACACACACACACACACACACACACACACACACACAAACGCACACAGACATGGCCTGCAGAAGCTGAACTGGTTCCAGGTCACAAAGTCTTTACTTAAATCCCACAGTTCACTAACATGATATATTAATGTTTTTGATTGAGATCCTCATCATTTCCACATGAATGTGATATTATTTCAATATTACTTTATGTGGTGCATTTTAATACTGTTTTCAGCCTCTAATTCTTCATGATTTATTTCTAATATTAATATTAGAAATATTTCTAATAATATTTCCATAACAACAATACGAGGGAGAAGAAAAAGAAAAAAGAAGAAAAGGAAATGTGTGTGTGTGTGTATGTACGTGTGTAAAATTTTATATAATTACCTGTAAAATGTGTGTGATTGCAATATTCAGCCGGCAGGTGGCAGTGTTTATCCGTACTGCATGCACACACATAGAACCCTAAAAACCATTAGGAAGCGAAATGTTTGAAAAAATATTTATTTATTATTAATTTAAATTTCACAGGTAATTAAATTAAATGAACTGGTCAACTACATATAGATTATTACTCCAACAAACAGACACTCTGTCGGCTCATATTCAACCAACCTGATTATTTAGGATTCACTTCAGGATTAAAACAAAAACTCTCCGTGAAAATCCGTGATGTTATAGTAAATAACAACAAACAAATAAACGAATGATAATAATAATGATATAACAATAATAATAATAATCATCATCATCATAATAATCATAATAACAACAACAATAATAATAACAATAATAATAATAATAATAATAAGAAGAAGAAGACAACGAATTTTCTTGTGTATTTTTTGTAGTAGAATTTTCTAGTGTGGTTACAGAGATCAGCAGTGAATCATTATTTTATCTATTGATTATTTCACATCTTATAATTAATAAATAAAATTAATTAAAAACAAATAATTAATCTTTTCCTAACTGAGAAGAACATTAACATGAATCTGATAATTAAATATAAAATTGTACAAAAAATAATAAATGAGCACGTATAAATAAAATATACATTTATACCTATAAATAAAGAGGAATAAAACTACAACAATAATAGCAATAATAATAATAATAGTAATAATGTTGCTGCTGAAATTAAATTAAGAAATAAAAAAAACTAAAATAAAAAAACACTATGTGATATTATGAGTTTATAGTGTAATATTTACTGTTTTCAAATAAACAGAGCGACTGTTGATGAAGCTATTACTTTTATTATTATTATTATTATTATTACTAATTGTAAACAAGAGAATTTTGGGACTAGGCTAAGCTGAATGTTTGTTATGTTACAAATCTGAATAAAACTGTTTATTGCTAAAGTGTGACAGGCTGCTGTGTTTTTGAGTTGCAGTACATTTATGACAAATGTATTGATGATAATGTGATTGATTTATTAATAATAACACTTTCATTATCTGTGGCTGAAGCTTCTTCACTCTGCAGGAAAATTATTTTTATTGATTATTAAAACAAAACAGTGAAAATATGATTATCAAACTGTGAAAATATGATTTGTTTAATCTGGACGATGCTCCGTTCGCATACACGCAAGGTCAGGAGTGAAGGTGTGAGGTGTGTTCCCACACCTGAGGAACAGAGAGAAACGGAGAGAAGCAGAGAGAAACAGTGAGAAGTGAAAGTGACCTTTCTGTCATACATGAACACGCCACAGCACACAGTTTGAACAGGACAAAGTTCTTCTTCTGCATTTAACTCATTTAACTCCTTCACTAAGTGAAGCAGCCAGCAGCCAGGAACTCAGCGCCTGGCAGCAGTGTGTGTGCACGGTACTTCAGAGGTGCCACTAGCTGTCTTGGGAATTGAATCCACGACTTCCTCATCGCAGGACAAACCACTAGGCTACCAGCTGCCCCATGAGGAACAGCGAGGAACAGTGAGAAACAGTGAGGAACAGCGAGGAACAGTGAGAAACAGTGAGGAACAGCGAGGAACAGTGAGAAACAGCGAGGAACAGAGAGAACCTGTGAAGAACTGTAAGGAGCAGTGAGGAACAGGGAGAATCAGAGAGAAACAGTGAAGAACAGTGAGAAACAGTGAGAAAGTGTGAGAAACAGTGAGAAACAGTAAGAAATAGTGATGAACAGTGGAGAACAGTGAGAAACAGTGAGACTGTGTGAGAAACAGTGAGAAACAGTAAGAAATAGTGATGAACAGTGGAGAACAGTGAGAAACAGTGAGACTGTGTGAGAAACAGTGAGCCTGTGTGAGAAACAGTGAGAAACAGTAAGAAATGGTGATGAACAAGAAATAGAGATGAACAGTGGAGAACAGTCAGGAATAGTGAGAAACGGTGAGAAACAGTAAGAAATAGTGCTGAACAGTGGAGAACAGTGAGGAACAGTAAGAAATAGTGCTGAACAGTGGAGAACAGTGAGGAACAGTAAGAAATAGTGCTGAACAGTGGAGAACAGTG
>JBBPCX010033149.1:0-15948 GCA_037974365.1 Hydrocynus forskahlii | reverse complement strand
CCAACCACTCAGCATTCAGCACCACCAGTATACTGATCACCACCTGATCATCTGGAATCATCTGCTCCTGTTTCTTCTGCAAAAGGCAGAGAAATACCCTGGTTGCCAGTCCATCACAGGCCTCTATTGGCAATAAAATGTTTGGTGCTTTTTTAATACTCTTACTGAAAGTACTGAAAGTCCTCAGGCCAGCCTGTTTGGCACTGGCCTTTAAACACCTAGTCAGAAATGCAGACACACTGAATGTGTTTTGTAATTATGTGATCATATTTAAATTGCACGCATAAATGACTGTAGATGAGTAAGAGCAGGTGATGTTTTTTTAGATTGTTTTGATTTTCGCTGAGCCTCCATTAACATCTCTGGTGGCTTTTATGATTGATGAAGGCCTGATTTATGATTGTGAAGGCCTGATGTAGGAACAACTTTGAATGGAGGAAGCTTTCAGTTTTTGCTGTATATGGACACAAACCAGGTGAACAATGCGACTCTCAAAACATTCTGAATGTCTGTTTTTTCAATGGCTTTCGCATCACACACACACAACCTGTTTCCATGGATAACCCACTTCATCTGCTCACAGACACAAGTGTGTCTGAAAAAAACACTTCATCCTGTGATCAAGTGATGGTTGAAATGTCACATTTGCATGTATTGGCTCAGCTTAATAAGAATCAGAAAACTTTATTGAGGAAACACGCAGAGACAAGAACAAACTGCATAAAATACTCTATGAAATACACTATTATATACACAAATGCTGAGGTATAAATACTTACAGAGAAATAATTTACAGTGAATTACTAATAACAGAAATAGTGGTACTTGCCTCTGGACCAAGAGGTCACGGGTTCGAATCCTACCTTCAGCACACCACCACTGGGTCCCTGAGCAAGACCCTTAACCCCAAGTTGCTCCAGGGAGACTGCCCCCTGTAGTTAGGGAATGGAAGTCGCTTTGGATAAAAAGCACCTGCTAAATGCCGTGAATGTAAATGTAAATGGTTAGGAGCATGTTACTGCATGTAATAGAGATCAGTAGTAGATCAGTGATATTTACATAAGTAGTGATATTTCACATGGTAAAACTATTGTGCAATATAATATGATATATATATATATATATAATGAAATGTCTTTATGTCAGAGCTAAAAAGAATGGGCTCATTTTCAGCAGGTCTGTCTCAATTATTACGTACAACTTAATCGCAATTATGAGACAGTGGCAATTTTTAGGGATGAAGATTTAAGGTCATTTTCCTCAGTCAGTGTATTCTGGAATGATATTACAGAGAGTAATGGGAATATGGAGTGCACTTTTGGGTAAATGAAAGTAAATTAAAGACGTGTGAGAGTAAAGACGTGTGAGACAGTTGCAGTTCTAAGTCCTGACCTTACGGTGTGTGTGTGTGTGTGTATCTAGACACTGCATCTTGGCAAGCTAGAAAATCTACAAAAGACATTACAGAACAACTGATGAGACTATGTAAGATAAATAATCTTATTCTTGTAGTAAGAACGCTTAACAAGTGAAATTTTCTCACTATATTGATCAATAATTTTGCTTTAGTTTTTGATATATATGCACACACACACGCACATACATTTGGTACTAAAATGTGTCAGACGGAAAAGTCAGACTGAAATCCAATTAATAACATGAATATGCAAATCAGCTGTTATACTACCACCAGGTGCTAATTCAGCTCAGTGCTCTAACAATTTACTAATAGTTTCGAATTTTTCCTCATTTTTTATGTCAAAACTGTGTGCCCCTGTTGCTTTGCCTCCCCCCTGTGGTAGAAATGGAAATTGTATGATGACTATATATATGTATATAGAGTCAGAATCAGAAAACTTTATTTATCCCGGAGGAAATTGTTTATGTGTGACTGCCACATCACACAGACACAGAGTGACACAAGACACCAGAGTACTGTAAATTAAAAAGTAAGATAAAATACAATAATAAAATAAATAAAATAAGTCTAATATAAATCTAAATAGAATCGAATAAAAATCCAAATAAAATAAAGTAAAATCTGAATAAAAATAAAAATCAGTGGAAAGAAAACAACCATAATATGAATATGAGTAGTAATATTGCACATAAGATATTACAGTAATTAAGTGATTTAGCGCCGTATGGAGGACAGCATACGATATTGCACATAATATTTGGTACCTGGTAAGAACATTGCACAGTATTGCACATAGACTGTTGCACATCACAGCAAAAATAACTGGTGGCCTAGGGGTTAGGGAGTTCGCCCTGAAGGTTGTGGGTTCGAATCCCAGCACTTGACCAAGGTACTGTCCCCACACACTGCTCTCTGGCGCCCCTCGTTGGTGGCAGCCCACCGCCTCAATGGGTGAATGGGTTAAATGTAGAGAAAGAATTTCACATTGTTCACACTGTGTGCTGTGCTGTGGTGTGTTCACACATGACAATAAGGGGCCACTTTACTTTTTTGATAACAGCGTCACATATTAAAAGTGACAGGGTTTGGTGCTGCGTGATGTAGTAAAGAACTAAAGCTTTCACGTATTGGATACTGAGCTGCATTTGAGGTGGGGGGTGTTGGTGTAGGGGGCACCAGTACTGTATTACAAGCTAAAGCTTAGAATTTCGGAGGGGGATTTATGGTTAAACCACAGTGCTGCTTTGGCATCCACCAGGCTCTGCAGAGTGGAAAGGCTCTGTGGAACTGTGTGTGTGTGTGTGTGTGTGGATTAGGCTCGATACAAGCAGTGGGCAGCGGATCTGACAAAGCTGTATGTGTGTCACTGCCACAGAATGCTGATCTGCACCAGGACACCCCCCCACACACACACACACTTCACACTCATAAATTACACACACTCTCAAACCCGCCCAAATCGTCCATGATGTGCCGATATCATCCTTCTGATTTTTCTCACTCCCTGATGAAGTAAAGGCCAGTTTCCCATACATGGAGCCTGGTCTCAGACTAAACTGCAGCATTATTAATGAAAAAACCTTTTTAGTGTAGTATTAGACCCAATCCTGCTCTGAGAAACTGTCCATAAATATATGGACAGGTGTGGAACTGCAGTCTCAGGGGGGATGAAGCTCCATCCAGTAGCTTGGAATGAGCTGGAGCGGTGTTTGTGGTCACCTAACATCAGAACTTGGCCTCTTCCAATCAAATGATCTCATGCAACCAAATACACACAGCAATGTTCCAACGTTAAGCCATACTACAAGAGTAGAAGCTGTTACTGCAGCAAGGAGGGGAAAAGCCACCCCTAATTTTAGTTGCTAGACGAGTAGGCGTCTAAACCTCTGAACACACTGTCTGATTGATTTAATATAGTTATTATTCTTCATTTGTTTTGCAGAATGGACTTTGATGATGAAGATGGAGAAGGACCGAGCAAATTTTCAAGGTGAGAATTTTCACAAACCATCACATTTTCATTCAGAATATTCCAAGAACAGCTACCCTGTAAATGTAACCTATTCGTTTATAAATATTCAGCAGTAGCATCAGATTCAGGCCATAAATCATAAGTCTCATCCTTATTGTTTCACATTTGCATTTTTTCAGGAGTCTTTGTTTGAATTCTCCAGCACTGTTTGTCTGCTTTTCTTACGTTTGTTTGTTTGTTTGTTTGCCTCAGCCTGTGGATTTCTTTCAGTCCATGTTGTCGTTAAAGGGCTTGTATCCGTAATTCCTGGCTCTAGCGCCGGAGTGGAGACAGTGCGCTCTGCTGGCCAGACGAGAAATCTCCTCTTTACAGCAGAACTGATAAAGCAGACCAGCCGTACAGTCACTATAAATACTGCAGCATCTCAGTTTGCTCTGAACATGTAATGAGTCTGAATTCTGTAGCAAGACATTTTACCATTTAAAATTGATTTGAAGGACATAAATTGTATTTTAAAAGGGAATTTTTGTTTTTTTAGAGGAATTCAATATGTAAACACACACACACACACACACACAATATGAAGGTAGCAAAAGAAAAAAAAATCTGAAGTGGCATGTACATTTATACTGCACATAAACATTTATATCTATATCATGTACTGTACTATGCAAAAATCTTGAGCCTCCCCTCACTTTCTTTCTTGTATTTTTAATGTAGTCTTGAGGAACAGTTCTCCAGGCTTCCTGAAGGACTTTCAAAGATTCTCATTGTCAGTCCAGTCCTGACCAGTTTCAGAGGAAAGTTTTTGTTTGTTAAGCCACACAGTGACCTACGTATGAATCATTCAAGCATAAAGCACATCTAACTTAAGGTCTGAACCAGTGAAGAAACAGGAGCAGATGATTCCAGATGATCAGGCGGTGATCAGTATACTGGTGGTGCTGAATGCTGAGCGGTTGGAGCTCCTTTATCTAGGCTCCTTGTATCTTTAGGCACTTTGCAGCCTGTCACAGTAAAACATATATTCCCATTTCTTTCATTCGACCTTCTCGATATGCCAAAGATAAAACAGTTTATCAGATATAAAAAAGTATTTTTGCACCAACAAGGTGATACAAAGCAAAATATATAGAAAAGAGAATAATTGAGTTAAATTGAGCAAATCATTTTATGCATCATGTGTCCTAGGAGATACATTCTTATTTTAACCATAGAACAATTATAATATGAACAGAGGAACTCAAACGTTGTGAGTATACACTTACACACACACACACATTCAGTGAAATGGGGATACAGTCACTTTAAGTGTATGTTTTATTTTTTGTTTTGTATCATTGATCCATTCCCAGCACCTTCAGTCCATCCTTTTGTACATATTCAGATATTTTCTCATGAAAACATTGAATATTAGATCAGAGTCTGTATAACCACCGTGGAGACCTTGTATTATGATTTAGTGATGTTGCTGATCTAACTCCTTGTTTTTCTCACCCACCCCACCCCTCTCTCTCTCCCTCTCTCAGGTATGATGATGATCAAATTCCTGCTGATAAGGAGCGTTATGCCAGGTAGGGCGATCCCATGCTGGTCCTGCAGGACTGCTAGAATTCAGCTTGGCCAGGCACTGGCCCCTCTACCGGTCATCCACAGCCCACCAGAATAAACTGATCAAAACATGTGATCCTCCTGAATGTAGAGAGAGAGAGAGAGACAGACAGATTGAAAGAGAGAGAGAGAGAGAGAGAGAGAGAGGGAGAGTGAGGGAGAGAGAAAGAGAGGGAGAGAGAGAGAAAGACAGATTGAGAGAGGAAGAGAGAGAGAGAAAGACAGCTTGAGAGAGGGAGGAGAGGGAGAGAGAGAAAGAGGGAGAGGGAGCGAAAGACAGAGAGAGAGATGGAGAGAGGGAGAGAGAAAGAAAGAGGAAGGGAGGAGAGGGAGAGAGAGAGACAGATTGAGAGAGGGAGGGAGAGAGAACGAGACAGATTGAGAGAGGGAGAGAGAGAGCGAGAGAGAGAAAGAGAGAGAAAGAGAGAGAGAGATTGAGAGAGAGACAAATAGAGAGACAGATTGAGAGAGAGAGAGATGCTGAGACACCTCAAAGAGCTACAAGCGTTTACGTGTACGCGCCACTCTTCCCAGTTGGATCAAACTGGTCATCTCAGTGAGCCACTTTGATCAAGCAGGTCATGCTGGTCAACCGGTTTGTTCAAGCTGGTTATGGTGGTCAACCAGTTTGATGAAGCTGGTCATGCTGGTGCAGCAGTTTATTCAGACTGGTCATGCAGGTCCTGTTGGTCAGCGAGTTTTATTATGCTGGTCATGCTGGTTAGCCAGTTTAATTAAGCTGGTCATGGCGGTCCTGCTTGTCAGCATTGTTACATACTTATAACACCCCGCTTTTTTATTCCTCCAATCAGAGAGAACCACAGTGAAATCGAGCGGCGTAGGCGCAACAAGATGACACAGTACATCACAGAGCTGTCGGACATGGTGCCCACCTGCAGCGCTCTGGCCAGGAAACCCGACAAACTCACCATCCTGCGCATGGCCGTGTCGCACATGAAGTCCATGAGGGGCACGGGGAACACGTCCACGGACGGTGCCTACAAACCGTCCTTCCTGACGGAGCAGGTACACGGGACACACGCGGCCAGGATGAAGTTAACAGTCACTGTGGTTCCCTCTGCTGTGAACCTCACTATATTACTGTTTATTTTACTATAGGAATTTATTTTACCGTTTTGCCTAAATTGTATATACGTATATTAAGTATTTATTTTTTTACTGTGCAAACTTGTGGCGACTCTGAGTCCAATAATTTCATCACTTCTGAAAATGAAATTATGATGTCTCTTTGTTATCTGTATTTGACAGTAAACTAGGAACTGAACTAGGCACTAGAACCAGCTGGAGTCATTCTCATAAAAAAATCATTTTATTAAGATCTAAACATAATAATTTGTCAAAGTGGAGTCAAGGAGATTGGGTCAGAGTACCATTATGGGAAAATGTTGGCCCTCATAGAACACCTCTTAACCAATCAGATTGCGAGGTCAGGGATAACTGGGGGTAATGTTTATTCAGGAACTGCTTTTCCTAAACTGTGTGGATTGGGGGATGTTGGAGCCTATCCCATTACTCACCATAGCATTCAGCACCACCAGTATACTGATCACCGGCCAGTCTGGAATCATCTGCTCCTGTTTCTTCACTGGTTCAGGCTTTCAGTTAGATGTGCTTTGTTCTGCTGGCATGTGTGGCGTAACAAACAAAAAACATTCCTCTGAAACTGGCCGGGTTCAGGGACTGGACTGGAAATGAGAGTCTTTGAAAGTCCTTCAGGAAGCCTGGAGAAGTATTCCTCAAGGCTACATTAAAAATACAAGAAAATCTGGATCTTTGGAAGCAAAATATGCTTCCAAATGAGGATATGAAAAAATGAGGGATGGGTCAAGATTTTATTTACCGAAACCCCACATAATTTATTTCTAAATGATCATTTTCTTTGAAATTAAGGAGGCTGTATTTTTTTACTGTATCTAGACGATTTGAGATGTAAATGACCTCTGTTTTGATTGGCTGCCTTGTTCTGGGCTGATTTACAGCCAAACCATGACACTACATTTAATGAAAGAAACTAACGCAGCAGAAAATATCTGGCAGGCTGTAAAACGGGGCGAGGTGTTGATGGGTTTGGAAGAAGGACCATTTTAAATATTACAGGGTGCCAGAAATCATGATAGAAAATGCCATACAAACTGAGATGGACAGAACAGGACAAGACAGGACAGCTCGATTCTTACCGAACATCCTCAGTAATTATCTGCCGGATCAGATTAGCATTAGCGTGCTAACCGAGTCTGACAGCAGCTGGAATACCTGTATGTTTGTCTTTCTTTCCGCAGGAACTGAAGCACCTGATCCTGGAGGCGGCCGATGGGTTCCTGTTTGTCGTGGCGGCGGAGACGGGCCGGGTCATCTACGTTTCGGACTCGGTGACGCCCGTCCTGAACCACCCGCAGTCGGAGTGGTTCGGCAGCACCCTGTACGAGCAGGTCCACCCAGACGACGTGGACAAACTCCGAGAGCAGCTCAGCACCTCCGAAAACTCAATGACTGGTAAGAGGACCCACTGAGGACCAACCAGATTTTTTTTCTCAAACCTGATTGGCCCTGCAGTTTCTCAAACTTAGTGAACCAATCGCAGTTTAGATCTTGATGTGTCCTGTTCCCTTATGGCTAGGGCTGCAGTACTAATGCAAAAGTTTGGCTCCTGTTTAAAGCCATTTATCTGAGCGGTGTGGGACTTTCTACCAGCAAATACACAAGTTTACATTAAAATAAATGCAAACAAGACAACATTCAATAATATCAAAATTTGCTTCACTTGGAAAAGTACCAGTTTTGCAAGCTGGTTAGAAGAACAGAGGTTCGATTCCAGATTTCGCCTTTGCATGGATTTGTGAAGCTCCATGTGCAGCTCCTCAAGTATCAGAGCTAAACCAGGTGTTGGGGGTATTTTATATCTGTATATTATATCTATATTTTATTTATATATCGTGCTCAGCCAAATGGGTTTTAAATCAAATTTTCTCAGACTTTTGGATGGTACTGTTTATCGTCTTCTTTATCGCAAATGAGCCTAGTGTTTCTGACAGGGTGACCAGTCACAGCTCCAGATGTCTTATTGGGTGTTCTGATGAATCAAGCTCTTTGTATAATCCAACAAAAGTCTCATTTTTAACCATTAAAAGGTGTTTGTCAATCAGTGTGTGAATGATCAGAATAAGGAGATATATTTAAATATTTTGTGGCATCACAAAAACTGCAATTTGAAAACTGACTGTTTTTGTAGCCCATTTTGCGTATAAGAACTTAATGGGATAGACTTAGACTGATACATTGCTAGTTTATGTGAGTTAAACACACGGTAAGAGTTATAATGTTATAGGGCACAGAAACGCTGCATAACCCATGCAGTGCCTCTTAATATTTTTCTTTGAACCTGTAGATGTTTTGACTTGTCGTTAATGTACTTGAACGAGTGCCTTGAATGAGGCCTGACTTTACTTGGGAGTTGTTTATTGCCTGAGAATGGGAAAGCTGACTGAGGGATATGAGCAGGCAGACAGCCGGACACGCTCGAGTGCCTGGTGCTTAAATCCTGCTGACATCAGTAAATGACACAGATCTCCACTAGAGGGCAGTGTTGACCTCCCCTTTCAGCTCCCGTCTTACCTGAGGCCGTGCTCCTCCGCGGCAGAGCGTCTCCCTCTTTACTCTAATGAGGTTATGCTAATGTGGTTAGCGAATGGAATGAAGTACACTTTTGCATTATGCAGATGAGGCCGTGCTCGACGGCTCATTTCTGAGCTGTGTGTGTTTGCACTTTTTCCCTCGTCGGCAGGTGCATCATGACCCACCTGGTCCTGAGGGTGCGCCGATTCGCACCCTGACACTGTGCAGTATTGCCACTCAAAGCACTTGAGACTAAGCACAGATGGGCAAATGTGGTTAAATAAAATGCAATATAAAGCACAAGGAGTAGCACTGATCACAGTTTAAAAATAGATCTTTTAGGATGGCTTTTTAGTATGGCTTTCACAGAGACCAGGCTAAGAAGGCAGCACGTATATTTAAAGCGATGTGTTCTGGCCTAAAACACATCTCTGTTAGCCAAAGTCATAATGGTAATTGTTTTCTCTTTAAAGAGCCCATATCATGGAAAATCTGGTCCTTGTGTAATGTAATTTTAATGTAGTATGTAAAGACTGGTACCATGTACCTCATTACAGTCCATATATATACGATAATCAAGCTGCAGAAAATGTTTATGATGTCATAAAAAAGCAGTTCATTTACATAATAT
This sequence comes from Hydrocynus forskahlii, assembly GCA_037974365.1. Taxonomy (NCBI): domain Eukaryota; kingdom Metazoa; phylum Chordata; class Actinopteri; order Characiformes; family Alestidae; genus Hydrocynus; species Hydrocynus forskahlii. The sequence continues at coordinate 6,681 of JBBPCX010033149.1, read as the reverse complement.
AGTGTCTTAAAAAGTGATTCATTGATATACATTCATCTGGTGATATACTGGCGATGCTGAATGCTGAGTGGCTGGAACACTTTGCAGCCTGTCACAGTAAAACATTTGTTTCCATTTCTTTCATTTAATCTACTCAATATTGCAAGAGATGAGACAGCCTGACAGGTAGAAAATAGTAATTTTGCACCAACGAGGTGATTTAAAGCAAAATATGGAGAAATGAGGCAGTGACAACACTTTTACACAGTACTATATTTTAAAAAGGAGAAATGCATTTCACGACAAAAGCAGAATTGAAGGAAAATTCACACAAAGCCAATTGGGCTCTCCTGATCACTTGGGTGTTCAGTTTCAGAATCAGAAAACTTTATTGATCCTGGAGGAAATTGCTTATATTATGACTGCACAGACACACAGAGAAGCAAAGACAAGAACAATATAAAACACAATATAACGTCAAGATGAAAATAATCTGTACCAAATACAGTATGCTTATATACACAAAATAATGTGGTGAGCAATGTATTCATGAATAAATAACCAAGCCAGTTATGGCGTCACCAGGGGTCTCTTGATGATACAGCCAGACATCAGGGCCACTCAGCAGCCAAAACAGTTCATTTCTAATAAACTGAGAGAACAGCGTATTGGTAGACCACACTTTTCTGTAGAAAAAGCCATTCCGCTCCGCTCTCACATCCGTGGGAGTGAGTCTCTCGCCCACCAGAGATGATGTCAAGGCTGACTAATTTCATCTGATGACTTGAGAATGGTGCTCAGTGAGGAATTCAATTAAACAAACCATCCGTAAATAAAAGTCGCGCTTTCCTGGCCGGCGCTGCCTTTTGTTTTGCTTTCCACTGACCACTCAGCAGCGTCCGTTCACTTTTCTCAAGCACTCAGGTCCTCCGGCTCGGCCGAATGGAAGCGGCTGCCATGTCAGAAGTGATTAAACCTGAAGCAGACAGGCTCTCTGCAATTAAGGCTACATTAAAGGAGGACGTGGACGTGGACATGGACAGTGTCCTCCTGTTATAAGCCTGGAAAGTAATTTCACTGCGTTCCTTTAGTTCCTTTAAGCTTCCTGCCCAGATGTTTCACCAGAGACTTTACATCCGCGATGATGGACGTTGAAGAATCTTTATAGATCTGAGGCCCCTCTCCTTCCATTTTTTTAAAGCTGTGCTGTTCCTGCAGTCGGTCCAGATAAAATATTGAAGCATTCTTGATGAGGTTTTGATAACCTCATATTTTTTAGTGATAAAACGAACCAGCCAAGGGATATTTTTTTCCCTCTTCTTTGCTAATGTGCCTTCGGTGGAGGGGTGTTATGTATTGGCTTTGCATGCATAATTGATTAAGAGTGATTTTGGCCCGCCTGCTAGCGAACGTTAACTTCTCTCCAGAGTGAGAGATGATGCTGTAGCGATCACCGGAGTCTGGGCTGTCATCAATCAGGCCGCGCCACCCCGGCTTATAATGTTCCGCACATTACGTCTGCAACTCCCGCACCTCCAGCACCTCCAGCACCAGCCGGAAGCTCAGCTCGGAGCTCTCGTGCCTTCTTGAGCTGTTTTGATTAGTCAGAAATCAATGACCGTCAAAAAGCAATAAATCAGCAGCAAAGTGGGCTACTTGGCCTTGCTTACTTAGAGACTCTCTCTCTCCCCATTCATTCCCATGGTGACTCGGCCCAAAAAATCTGAACTTTAAACGATCAGCACTGGGTAAAGATCATCCAGTCAAAAAGTAGTATGAAGCGGGATATAACACTCATGTCAGAGTTAGAAGGTTAGAGTTAGAGAGAAATTCACCAGTAACAATAAGAAGAAGAAGAAGAAGAGGAAGAAGAACTGCAGAACCGTAATTATTTGGGCCCAAACAAATACAGATATGAGTTTTTTCTAGCATTTCCCCTTTCCCAGCAGTGAGTGTCTCTAAGTAAGCATGAACAAGCATTTCCCCTTTCCCAGCAGTGAGTGTCTCTAAGTAAGCATGACCCCACTTTGTTGCTGATTAACTAACTCCCTGACAAAATTGTCTCTGCTGCTGAGTTTATTTTGTCTCTTACAGTACTGGAGAAATAGTGTGAAGGGGTGTTATTCTGGGTATAACTCTGGATCGAAATGCCTTGTATGCATTGGCGCATACAATTAATTGCATATTATTATATATACCATTTTTTTAGGAGACGTGTCCCCCCACCACTTTTAAAAATCATTCGTTTTGTCCCCCCCACTTATCCAAAAAGACATTTATATGGGTGAAACACACGAGACGCAGAGTGCAGCGTGACCTTAATCAACTCATGTTTAAATAAACTTTCAGATACATGCCTTGCATGTTGACAAGAACGTGCGTTGTTGGTCATGCATGGTCACTACATGAGCAAACTCAGGTTTAAATGAATATTTTGAACAAATAATGATGAAAATAATATACCAAAACTTGTAGAACTTTTAACAGCAGAAAAAGTCCAATTCTAGTGAAGTATACAAAATCAGTATTAGAACCTGTCGACTTTTTTGGATGAAAGGAAATTGATCATCGCTGGAAACTGATCAGTGCTGGATATGAATATTTAGTCCATTTGAACAGCACAACCTAAGGACAGGACATGTACCTCTAATTATAGAATGGCCCATATAGATGTGGCTGGGTTTTTCATTTCAGTCTTTGGAATGAGCAGCCAGTCCTGTTTCTGTGGTTCTGAACACGACCTTGCTAATGAAGATAAATCTGTTGTTTTCTGTTAATTTCTTTTTTGTTTTTTTTTATTGTTTAGCCTTCTTCCCTTGAAGGACGCTCTTATTCCCCCTGTCCTTTCATCTGCTCCACTCGTGTAGAAAGTGACTGCCGCCTAAATATTTAGCTTGGCCCTTGTTTGGGCCCTGGGATATTTGCTGTGTGTCTTTCTTGAATAATAATGACCTGCTCGCACACAGAACCGCAGGATGAAGACGAGCGAAAACAATGGCTGCTTGTGTGCCAGCGGAGCCCAGGGTGTGTGTTTGGATGGAAAACTGTCCCAGGGAAGGATTCGCAGCTGGTAGAGAGGAGGGCACGGTGTCTGCTCTCTGAGACACTAATGAATGGTGTAGATGCCAGGGGTTCCTCTTTCTTCTCTGAGGCCCTGGTGGGCTTTGCTCGGCCATCACGCTCCTGGAATCAAAGGGTGGATCTGACCAGCCTGGCTGTGATCAAACGATAACTGGAGAAACCAGACTGGTCAGGGATTTGCAAAGCCTCTAAAGAGAAAGTTAAGCCCTTGCACTCTAAGGGGCCTACAGTTTTCAGAAATATATGATATATGTATTTACTCACATTCTTCCACACTGCTCAATATGGACCTGCAACACCGCTGACATTATCACAATAGTAACATCTGATTGGCTGAGCCCATGTGGCCTAGACTGTTCAAAAGTTTGGAATTGCTCAGTATTGACAATTGCTGTTGTTTTCTCCAATAATAACGTGAATTGTGATTTGACAGACATCGGGAGGTTCAGGGTGTTTTATGGAATGTGTCTGTTTGTTATATTCAAGAAACGTTATTAAATAATCACATCAATTTAAGAAGTACATGCAAAATAATGTGCTATAATGATAGATTTATAGTATTTTTTACTATATCTAAGTTTTTGAATAAGAGTTTAGTAGGTTAATAGAAATAGTTACTGAATAGTTTACAGTTGAGAAATATTTCAGAGAAGCTACTGAATAATTAGATCTTTCCAGATGTGTAGAAACATAATTATAGGTAAAAAGAATTATAGGTACTGAATTATTTGTCTGAGGAAGATAAGAATCTTATAACTTATTTAGTATAAAAATGATAATAATAATAATAATAAGAAGAAACCTAGCATTCAAGAGGTTAAAAGGTCATACTCGTTGGACATCTCAGCTTCTCACATGGAATCGCTCAACTTTTGGCCACAGTTGTTGGAAAATCCCTTATTATTCCTATTAGTTTTGCATCTTTGGGCCGAAAAATAAGTTGTCTTGACCTGCCGAGCCCATCAAACAATCCCAGATCTGATATCTGGATAAGTTGGAGTGGTCGGGGAGAGTCAGTGACCCTGATGTCCAACAGGAGGTTGCGCCGGTTCAGCCAACGCTCCGCCTCGTCCTTGTGCTTTTTGTTCCCTGCCTCTTCTCTCTTTCCCTCTCTCGGATGCCAGGATCTGTCTTTGCAGGAGAGTGGGGGGGAACTCGCTCCAAAGCAAACCCCACCTGCAGCGTCTCTTCTCTCGGAATGGCGGGCTCGGTCCAGGCCGGACCCTAAAACAACAAGCCACCGCATTCGAATACCGTAAACACGACCACTGCTTACTCATCCCACTCCAAACAAAAGGAAGGAGCGACGAAGGATTGCACACACTTACCGTAACTTCCCTCACGGTGTTTAATGTTTTCGGGGGGCTGGGGGGTGAAGTTTACAGCGCGCCCCAGAGAGTCAGCCGAGCTCTTGTGGTTTCTCCTATGAGGTCATCCCGAGGAGACGAGCGGGTCACGTTGCACAACAGCACTTGTTTGTTTATGCTTGACGTCGTCTCGTTTGTTTAGGAAAATGAACTGAAATCTATGTCAAATCTGAGCCGCCTGGTTTTGTTTATGGCGAACCGTTTGACCCTCATCCCGCGTTACTGTCTTTCTTTTCAGGAATTCTTTGGAATTTCTGAGCCTCTGCATGAGGTCCCATGTTCTAAGATAACACGTTCTTGCGTTTCTGCTCAGCATGGACAGGGTGTTCTCTCCAGAGCTGTCTCCATTAAGGCTGTTGTGCGATAAGCTCCCATTTTTGTGTCTTTTGAAATCAACTCAAAACCACAGCAAAGCTCCCTCCTGGCCATTAAAGTCAAGTGAAGAGGTTTGCAACATTCTTGTAATTTCTCAGCGCTTGAGGCAGCACATTCCTTCTTTAACTAACAGTTTTTGCAATTTCATTGTGACAGTTGTGTGATGTTTTTCTCCTTAGTCATTGATTTTCACTTTGATGAACCAGAGCTGACCACTATAATGTCCTTTGTGTTGTTCTTTGGGATGTTTTAGACTTATGCCCTGGGGCCTTGGGGCCTTCTAGACCTTAGGAGAAGCTCCTAATGATGTTTGAGATGTCTGTCATTTATTGTTCATGTTCATAAAGCTCAGACAAAAGCCATATTTCATATCAAACAAATAGTGTTTCACATTTAGGCTGGTAACAATAATGTTCAACTCTTGAAATGGCCAACGGAAATTTTGTACAGTTAGGATCCAAGAAGTGAAAATATTCAATCTCTCCCATTGGACAGACCTGCAGGAGCTGGACTGAGGTCCTAACATGCCACCAATATGATCAGGACAATATGCAGTGGGCAGGATACATTTTATGCGTGAGAATGTTTTTCTAGTGAATACAATCAGCAGATTAACAGTGGGTGTATGTCAGATTGTCTAACCAGTTGGTGTTTGTCAGAAGGTCTAACCAGTGGGCGTTTTTAACCAGTAGCGTTTTTTTATTATTACATGTTTTTAAAATTTTAAATAACTTTGGTTCTGCATGACATATGAACGTCAAACAGAGCTCAGCATGACGTCTGACACCTCGAACATCAACACAAACCAAGGGATCTTCCATATAAGCGGTATGACGATGATTTACCACTAGTGGCAACTCTGAGGTACCCTTGAGTAAGATACCTTCCCCACACATTGCTCCCCGGGCGCTGTGTTCCTGGCGGCCAGCTGCTTCACTTGGTGAACGGAGTAAATGTAGAGGAAGGTTTTATGCTGTTCACACTGTGTGCTGTGGTGTGTTATCATATGACAAATGAACACTTTACTCACACCTGATCGCTAAGCTCTTCATGATGTGTTCTTCATATGCGCTGAAGACTTAGAATGCCTTAAACTGTGCAGGACAGTGGGTCCCCAAGGACCAGGACAGAAAACCCAAGCTGTCATGCTTGCTTCTGAGGAGCGAAGCTTACGTAAAATGAAAAGACTGCCTTTTTATGTTGGTAAAGATGGACAATTACGAAGAAACTGGTCAACCGCTGCGTCTTCTTGACCCGTCTGTCCTCTTCTCTGTAAGGGGTCAGGACAATGTCGCTATTTGTGGAAAACAGTAATGGCTCAAACCAGGGAAGCTGGCGTCAGCGCTTTAGTATGAAAAGACTGCAAGAGAGTCTAATGTGCCTCCCCCCTGCCCCCCGAATCCCCAGGGGAGCTAGAACAGCTGTCAGCAGATCATTTTTAGAGTCTTCTCCTTTTACCACATTCTCTTATTAGGGCCTTTTCAGTTAATTTGTTTATGGACATGACTTTGAGCTTAGATCATGGTGTGCCGCTGTCTTGCAGATATCTGTGTCATTGAGAAACAAAAGGAGATGAATCACCCTATGACTGCTGTCCTGTCCAAGGAACACGATGTGTTCCGTTCTATCCCGGGGTGTTTTCACCCTCTTAGCTGTACGGGAAGTTAGTTTAATATGGGAGATTTTTTATTTTATTAGGATGTGGTAAAGAAAAAATACAAAAACAAAAATGTGTGTTAAAACTTTATTGCCAAGATGTTGCTAAGTTGCAAGACAGTTGTAACAAAAGCTTTAGAACAGAAACACTTAAAGGGGACATATTATGCAAAACTCACTTTTTGCATCCTTTTGTATTTCCATTTGTGTCTCTACTGCTCCT
>JBBPCX010033138.1:0-15948 GCA_037974365.1 Hydrocynus forskahlii | reverse complement strand
CTCCAGGGTGAAGTTTGTGTCGAACAGACCTGGTGTGTCAATCACAGTGACTTCCCTCCCATTTACTGCCCTGGTGAACTTACAGCAGACCTGAGTCACAGATGAAGCTGAAAGATCATTTTTGAAGGCCTTTTCCCCCAGAATGATGTTTCCAGCAGCACTTTTCCCAACTCCAGTCTTTCCCAAAAGAACTATCCGGAGTTTTCCACATGCATTCTGAAGATTATGCTCTGTTTAGAGAAAACAGAAACATTATCACAATTTTAGAGATGCACAATGTGCATTTCAAATTAATGGCAAAATCCCAGATAGCACTCAGGGTGTGAAAATGATGTTTCCCAAATGTTTGCCACATTCAGAAAGCAGTATGGGTTGAAAATAACGTCATTGTGAATAGGTAGAGCTAATTTGCTGTAGGCCAAGTACGTTTTTTTTCAAACATGAACTGCATGGACCAGTGAGTGAATATGTTTTCTGAGCCCCTAGTGAGTAAGCCGAAGGCGACAGAGGCGAGGAAAAACTCCCTCAGATGGAGGAAGACACCTCGGGAGGAACCGAGACTCAAAAGGGGAACCCGTCCTCCTCAGGTCGACCCAGAGAGAAAGGAACGACAATCTTTATGGGGATGAATAACAAGGCAGGGCCGTAATGAACAACATTAAAGACAGATAGGCCCTCAGTGGCTAATAGAGTTGGTTTCACTAAGAGTCCAGAGAGGTAAATAATATTTTACTAATGTGGTCGAATTTCCTGGTTTTAGTGAGACTCTAGCTGCCGCATTCTGGACGAGTTAAAGCTTGTTTAGGTTTTTGTTGGAGCAGCCTGACAAGGGGCTGTTACAATAATCAAATAATACCATAATACTATTTGGTATTATTTTTACACAAAAGATATGTGAAAGAAATGTATTAAAATGGCATTACAGACAATATATTCACCTAAAAGTATTTAACTCTGTTTTCATTTTTTCAGAATTAGGGCATTGATATGATTGACCCAAATGTTTTAAAGGGCTTTAAAGGGACATGCATCACTATTGAGAATGACACCATTTGGGAAAAAATACAACAGGAGTGCAGAAAACAAAAATTTCTATCAATTTCCTGTGTTTTGATCAAGAGCAGTCGCTACATCACCAGTACACCATCTATGCCTATAACTGATTTGTTCAGAAATTAATTGTCTCTTTCTACTCTCCATCTTGTCTCCTGATCATCCAGGGTTAGATCTGCTATTTGAAGTCTTGATTGTTCTTCTTGAATTGCTCTCTCAGCCTCCTGCAGCATTTCATTTGTGTAGTGCTCTCCACCGTTCTCTCTGATCATCTGATCTATCTTCTCATTCAGCGCTGTAACTTGGGTTGTATCTTCAACATTATTATTAAATACATGACATCCTTCGATGGTTTCAATAAATTTCTTCAGCTCTGAATTTTCGTTAATAAAATCTTCAGTGGTTTTCCTGCGGTTCTTCCGACCGTCTCCGTGGGTGAAGAGGGCAAAGATTTATTTTGAGGAAGCCTCTGGATGATCTCCACGGTTTCTTTCTCTTCTTTAGTGAATCTTCCCAGCTGGAGAACCACCAAGAACACCAATTCAGATATAAATTATTTTCTTCCCAGGATCGTGTTTCCTGTGGCACTCTTTCCCACTCCAGTCTTTCCCACCAGCAGATCCTCAGTTCATCATTGTTTATCGGTTCACCCTCCACAGTTAAAGAACAAGTACATCATTATTTTTAACATTTAATTTAATACTCTAATGAACTGTTGTTCATTAGAAGCCTTTGAATTCTTTTCATGAACAAAAAACATGTTAAATACGTTAAACTTCTACATGTAAAGTGTCTCCATCACTCATTTGGAATGAGCTGTCCACTCATCAGCTGACTTCCCTCACAACACCGCTGAACACTCTCGAAAACAGTCCTATATTTCTGGGATCTCATTGTTTTGTTGTTGACATAAAGTGATTATTCAACTTTTCCAAAAACCTAAAGTGAAAGTGAACTAACAATATGTAAGTATTAAATAATCCTTATTTGTTATAGTTTTTATTATATATGTATGATTATTATAAGAGGTTATATTATCTGGTAATATTCCCATAAACAGTGAGGAACATAAGTATTTGAACATCTGGCAATCAGCAAAATTCTGGCTCTAAAAGACCTGTTACTCTGCCTTTAAGAAGTCCACCTCTACTCCGCTTAGTAATCTTCTTTAGTAGCTCGGTAGAGACACTTGTCCACCCCACAGTCAGTCAGACTTCAATTTTTTTTTAACGCGACCGAAACAGTGATGACGCAATCAACAAGTGCAGCCTGCACGCAGACTGGATTAGAGTCGTTTTCGATATTTCTAAAGCCGCTTTCAGACCGAACGCGGCTTGCGCTTCCTCTCAAAAGCAGCGAGTTGCAGCATTTGGTCTGAAAGCGCTTAAGAAAGACGGGGAAATCCGTTTGTAAAGCGTGGAACGCCGAAATTTCTAGAGGGGGTGCACCCACAAAGACTTTCTTAACGTCGGGTTAATTTATCATATAAAATCAAAACATCCCGATGGAGCTCAGAAGAGGCGAGACCCTTCAGACACACCCACATCCAGTGATTACAGTTAATATATAGGCTATTCCAGTCTTTGTTTTAATACACTATTTTGTTATAGGCCTACAGAGAATGTTGTTTATCTTTCAACAATTTTTAAAACACTTGTTCTGAATGCACTTCGTTCATGCACTTCGTTCAGAATAATAAAATGCACTTGAACTCACTGGTTTTATGAGAGAAGATATTTAATTGTATAATATTTTTGCTATCTTGCTTTTAGCCTATTCATGAGTGGGGCCAAATAAAATATATATAAAATTATTTCAAATTTTATTTTATATTGTGCACTGTCTGAATGCTAAATAAATATTTTCATAGTTTTGTAACAGATTTATTCTTTTAATAATATAATTTCTTTCGGTTTTCTGCCAAGTGTCTCCTCATTTTCAGTTTTCAGTTTTTGTCCAAAAAATCATTTCGGTGCATCCCTAGTATTTATCCATTAAGAATCACAAACTTCTATTATTTTTTGTTTATATTTTATTTATTTACTCTATTTCTCTTCTATTTCTCTCTTCTTTTAAGACCATTTACACTAAACAATCAAGTTTCATCTTAGTAAATTAGTGCAACATCTCTGGAATGTTTAGTTGTTTTGCAAATTTTGCTGCTTTTTCCACTTTCTTCACTAGACTTCTAACCCAACTGTAAATAACATCTCCACTGATTATCTTGCGTTTCCATTCACCTTATCTCTCTCTATCCCGCTGCATTAAAAATTCTAATTTCTCTGTGTCTGGTATCTGCACGTGATCAAATTCTGCTGCACCTTTATACTTTCTTCGTGCCCTTCAGGACTGCGAATCAGCTTTATCTGCTGTAAGAGATTATTCATTTTTTACTAGACACAATAATTTCACAAAATCAAGTGTAATATTTTAGAAACACCTAAAATAAATATGAGCAGTGAAAATAAAATAAACAACCTATTATTCCTATTCCTATTATTTGTATGTTGAATAATATGCAGGAGACCTAATGGACGGGATTAAAAAGTTCCACATTTTTCCATTACATTTATATTTGTCACATTTTTACTATTAAATTAAAAAATTACCGCATTGGGGTGACCAGCGACCTTCTGGGTCGATTGCAGACCTGCCGAGCTGATCTTCTCAACCAGCTGTGAAGGTCTTACTGTGCAAGCTATTTGATCTGAATCTATTCCAATAATGTATTATTTTATTGTTATTAAAGGTTGTAACATTTAGCCAAAAGGAATGTCAACATTATTTGAGAAAACGTTAAATACTTCCACAGATGATTTAGAATCCCACAGTATTCACTTACACCTGTATTTAACAATTAAATATGAAGAACAATGTTTTTGTTACGTCGGTGCAGGGGAAAGACGCGCGGCACTACAAAATAGTTTGGTTACACAGTCACTTTAATTAAATCAAAGTCACTTTTCCGCCCTCAGCAGGAGAGCTGCAAACATCAACTCAATACAAGCTTTCACACAAGACTTCCTCCAGCTCTCTGCCCAGCGTGCCCCGAGACGATGTCGATACTTTCTTTTTCTTTTACTTTTCTGACAGAGGTGCACTCAGTCTGTTCTTGGCTCTGCTTGGGTTCAGTCTAGAAACAGACAGAGTGGGTTAGCTGAATTGGGATACTTCCCTTCCTTGTGGGCGTCTGTGCTTCCAGCACTCGACCGGACTTCTTTTCTCAAGTCCTGGACTGGGCTGGCACGGAGGAGCTCAAACGAACCCTGCGCTTCCGACACACCGAGAGCAGTTTAGTTGGTGACCACACTCAGACTCTCTGGATCGGCTGGGCAAAATACACAGGGACTCACAAAAGACAGCCGATCACACGACGCAGACACTTTAACTTAATTAATCAGCTAAACATGACACAGGTGGACCTGTCGTTAGGAGCCCGGCAACCCCGCTGCCTAATTAGGCAGCTCATAACTACCACACACAAAACTAACCTACCTGACCCCGAGCTGCTCACACCTAGAATTCAGGCGAGGAGCTGCGCACTCGAGGTGGCCCAGACGTAACAGTTTTGTAGATTTGCTGATAAAATATACAGTGTAAAAAGAGGAAAAGGGAGGAAGTTGATTTTAAGTTTACGCTGTTTTAATTATGTTTTATGTCTCTTCACAGTTCACAACACCACACCCTCAGCAGTGGAAACTCACCGGCGGTGCACGATACCCGTGTGATTTGACTCCTGTTTCTTTACCTTCACCTGCCTTTCTTCTAATTTGATTTTAGTTAAACACAAGTTTAATCCCTTTCTGCTTCAGTTTGTTTGGTGTCCTTTTGTTAATTAACCTGCTGAAGAATCTTCCCTTTCCTGTCTGTTGTTCTTCATAATGTTAATAGTAGAAATGTCTAGTTAAATCTTTTGGTTATAAAGTTTCAAATGTACTCACCATTTATGGATGCTGCTGCGCACATTTCCAGTGCTGAGATGAAATTTTACCTCCACGGAACCCGGTGTTATGTTCAGATTCACCTGAGATCAAAACTGGACACACAGCCACCAGCGTCCCAGCTCCACGCCAGCATTTCCACAAGCTTCTCTCCTGGCATTTTACTTTCATCACTGGAATTTCTCCGCCTCCTTTTCTGTACTGCATGTATTTGTGTGTTAAATCAAACTGGTTTCTCAAACCGGTCCAACAGGAACCAGTGACCCCCAGATGATTCATATTGTTGTCCAATTCTTGTCCATTTTGAGTTAGACTGTGGCAAAATGTGAACTGTTTGGGGATTCCAGAGAACATCTGTGCTAAATTATCCTTTAAGATTCAAGATATCAAGCACTTGATTACAATAAATAATCGAATTCCGTCTATAATAAGTGTACATAAATAAAAATATTAATTAAAAGAGAATTTAAAAACATACATATTGAAATAACATGAAGAGAGTAGTAGCTGGTAAAACCACATTTTAAGTGGCATTAACGTTTATGTTGTCTCTGTGAAGTACTGTTCGTCTATTAGAATTCACCTTCACAGGAGTTTCATTCGCATTCTGTTTTTAATTGAACTCATTTCACCAAGTCTGACACTTTAATATATGATAAGGAAAAAGAGCAATCAGCACACCGATATTATCTTGCTGGAGAACCACGACTGATGCCCTTCATTCATATAACAGCCCCTACTCTTCTAGGAGGGCTTTCCACAAAATCTTGGAGTGTGTGTCCATTTGGTCAATAGAGCTTTTGTGAGGTCAGGCATTAATTACAGGAGCTCAAATACAAACAAAAACAACTGGTATCATTTATGGAGGCAGAACTCCATAAATGATATTGCTCTGCACAGTGTCAGGTATTAAACACAACAGATCCAGCTCCTAAAGGGCTGGATAATCACTTGATGATCTCATTAGATGTGGGTATGGCAGTAAACAGCAGGAACAGAGCAGGGTAGCTGGAGCACTGCATTACAGTACTGGCTGCTTGTTTTCATTCTTTCCATCTTGTTTGTGAAACACTTACACACTACCCCCTCCTGCTGGATAACCTGCAATACTACATCCTCTGCATGGCTTGCTGTTTTCTCAGCTGCTTCTCAAATTATGTTTTTTTTATCTGTAACTTGACTTCTAACACAGATTTCAATTTTCAGTTAATTGTTGACACATTCATTTAATATGGTAAGGTTTATTAGTTTAGCACTTTGCATGTATAGTGTTCGCACATGTATAAAGACACACAGAGTTCAATTCATAGGTGAACAGCTTGTCAACTAAGGCACCATTGATAATAAAGGAATTGCTTTTTTCTCTGGGGGCAAAACATTAATAAAAAAGACAGATTAAAGTTCCTGCTGTTAAACATCTTGACAAACCCTTAAACCAGAGGGTAGGAATGACCCTCTTTGATGAGCCAGACATACAAAACCCTAACCCACAGTAAAATATATTACACCAACACAAATATTGCCTTTCATCTACTGTTTTGGCCGTAACAATATATTTCATATATACGTAGATGCTGTGCATTCACATTGTACTTATTGTACAACTTATTGTACAACAATAAGTTAAATTCCATTTTTATTATGTAAATTTGTTTTGGCTAATTTGGATTTGCAATATCTTTGTGAGGTTCCAGAGAGAAGTGGCACAAGATCTGGAGCTACAGCCTGAATCAGCCTGAGTCCTTGTCACAACACACCTGTAGAATAATCAGATCAGACACACCTGGGGCTTTTTAAAAGGAAGAAAATATTTCATCTTTTTGTGATGTATTGTCCGGTTGTCCCCTAGCATGCAAACCCTTACATTTTTGTTTGCATTTGCCAACTCTATCTGATCTCTGCCTATAACTCTGACATGCTTTCTGCCTTGTGCTTTGAATGTTATGCTGAATGTGGATCTTCTAGTTTTGGCCTTGCCAGTTCACCTGATTTTTGTGACTGCCAATCGGATTAAACAAAACTTCACTGTATTTGGGTTTCTGGTTGTGATCAATACAATATCTCAAAAGATCTCAGTGAACACTGGTGCTAGCTGGTCAGCACAGGCTCTCAGGACCCGACCTGTGACAGCATCTGGACCTGCTGCTTCCCTAGTGTTCACTCTCCTGAAGGCGTTCCTCACAGCATGCTCTGTAATGATGAGAACATTTCCCTCACTGGCGCTCTCCATGTGTGCATAACAAGTAAAAACTCTGCCGTTTTTACTGCGTGGTTCGGAACCCGGCGGGTTCAGCCATGTCTCGGTGAAGCAGAGGAGGTTGCAGTCCTGAATATCTCTCTGGAACTTAACTCTGGCCCTGAGGTCACCAAGCTTGTTCTTGATGGACTGAACATTGGCTAGCAGGATGCTTGGCATGGGAGCGCGGTGTGCTTGTAAGAGAGAACGAGAGCAAGTGAGTAAGAGAGAGAGAAAGTGGGCGGTCCTCCGGTACAGATTGCTCCGCCTCACTTTCGCATGCGCAGATCTGGCACTCAGTCAGAGAGCCAATCACTCCTAGAGATGAGGGTGACATCATCACCAATTGAGAGCGCGAAAAGAAGCCGTTTGTAAGTGTCATTTTGAGCTGCATCAGCTGGGCTGCGGACGGACTTCTGAGATCGTGTAGGAGAGTTGTGTGAGAGGGTCCAAAATTCCAGGTTTGTGTTTTCCTGTTAATCTACTGCGTAGAGTCAGCAAAAGAGTGACTTAATGAGAGCCTGAAACTCTGTCTGTTCGTTCCAGAGAGCGGTGTGTCCAAGCAGTGTCCTGCTCAGGTCTCTAAAGTTTAGCTGAGTGCTACTGTCGTGTTATCATTATTATTATTATTATTAATAGTATTATTATTCATGTTACTAGTCCCTTTAGTACTGCACAGAGGCTCAAGGGAGGTTAGCTTGAGTGTTTTGGTCTTTTATTTTGTGTTTACACTATACTCACCTCGGATGGTGGAGTTTTATTTCCTTCTCTGTGGAGATTTATCTGTCAGGGGAAAGAGAGAATACGAGAGAAACTGTCGCTGCAGGTCTGGAGAAGTGCCTATAGCTGTGGACCATAATTAAGAACTGATTGCCCTCGGATGGGTATTTAAGGGACTCAGTTCCTGTCGTTATTTGTCACTGCATTAGCTCTGTTGATGTGTGGTTTCTCTCCTCTCCTGTTCTCCCAGTCTTTGTTCTCCTCCTTATCTACTCTACTCACTCCTACCTACTCTCCTCATCTCCTCACCTAGCCCCTAGCCTTGTTAGTGTTGTATTGTGTGTATGTTAATAAAACCTTATCTATAGAAGTCCACGAAGACGCCTCTTTCCTACCTTCCTTGTCCGGACCACTCGTGACACCGAGTGTCATTTTCTGGGCCACAATAAGTCTTGGTACCAGGAGTGGGGTCTATTCCAAGAATTTAAGAAGAGTTACAGTGTTGAGTAGGCAGTATAAAAGAAATGGAAAATAATACGGTCGTGGTACAGAAGTAGGCTTCGTGGATCCTGTCTGACTGGAGGGATACTGGACGAGTGGAATGATTGGAACACCAGGGACTGTGTGGGGAACGCCCAAGCGACGGAATCGGACGGTGTCGGGGACATTTCCAGAAGAGTTGGTCTGGTGGAGCACTCATCCTTTGCAGGTGTCTTCAGAGGACTGTTTATCCTTTTCAAAAGTGTTTTATAGAGTATTTCTCAATGTCTGGTTCAGACGATGAGCAGTCTGGGACTGATAGGAGGGGCCAAGTGAAAGAGTTGCAGAACAGACATGAGGAAGCCATGGCGACAATAGCTGCTCCAGCAAAACGGTCTTATGTTTATGTCCCCAGACAAAGACATGTTACTCCGTTTTGTGGTGATTTTGAGAAAGATGGCCAATCGGTGGATGATTTCATTGAGGAAGTTGAACGTGTACTTCATGCAAGAAATCAGGCTGATCATAATCAGTATGATTTTGTGTTGTCACTTCTTAGGGGGCAGCTTTAGAAGAAGCACGTATGCAAAGTCATGCTGATTATGACAGTCCCAGTGACTTATTCACCTACCTCAGAGCAGCCTTTAGAGACAAACGCAGTGCACCCCAGCTGTTGCATAGTTTCTATAGCTGTTGTCGCAAGCTCTTAATGCTGTATTGAGGTGTTCTGCTGAAGTAGTCACTAATGAAAGGATGATGCTAAGGGATCAGTTCATAGAGGGGATTAGAGATCCTGCTCTTAGGAGGGAACTTCGTAAGTATGTGCGAGGCAACCCGGAGTCATCCCAGATTGAGGTGTGGGAGGAGGCTCAACTGTGATGTGTAGAAGGGCCTCCCAGAAGCGCAAGGACCACTGCATCGAGGTGCAGCAGCAATCATGCACAGTGTTCGGTCTTATACGTGCGGGAAACAGATTCTGTCACCTTAGAGCATGTCCTTAAATGATAACTGATCAGATCAGAGCAAAGCCATTAGTGAATTAACTAAGGCTGTGAAGGACCTTGTTGTTCAGAAGGGTGGAATGAGTAGTGATATCAGGCCTAAACAACAGCGCGGGTATATAGAAGATGGGCAGCCCAGCTGCTTCAGATGCCAAGGTGCTGGGCATGTGGCAAAGAATTGTTTGCAGAGGCAAAATACAGGAGGTGCAGTTTCCCCCTGCAAATCAGGAAAACGGCCTCCCGCAGTTGTTGTGAGTCGAGCAATTTGGGGCCCTGTCTTAGACCCGAATTCTATTTCATCTTCCCAAAGTCAGTTTCTGCAGCGAGCTGTTGGGACATGTCCTGTTGTTGAGCTCAAAATTGGGGAAGTTAAGACACCTTGCCTGCTAGATACGGGTAGCCAGGTGAGCACTATTACTGAAAGATACTTTCGGAAGTATTTACATGGAGAGGATGAAGATATGCTTCCCACCTCTGGATGGCTTAGATTAGCCACCCATGGACTAGACATACCCTATCTGGGTGATCTAGAGTTAGAGGTAGTAGCCATGGGCTTGAAGCTGCCAAATTGTGGCTTCCTCGTGGTCCAGGATCCTATTGGTGATGAACAGTCAGTGCCTTGTATCGTGGGAATGAACAGTGTAGGGAACTTGTTCATGCAGAGTTTGACACTACGTTGGGTGGAAAATTAGATTCTGATTGCAGAGACACTTTTCAGAAAATGCAGAAGTGTAGTGTTGGCCGTAACACATACCAGCTGCATCCATAGCCAACATCCAGGTCACTAAGGGTGCATGTAACGGTCCGATGTTGCTTGAGCCCCTTAGCATGCCATTACCGGGAGGTTTGATGGTGATTCCCACACTGGTTGATTCCCACAGTCCCACAGTACAGTTAGTAAGTCCTGAATCTCTCACAAGAAGATGTTTGGCTCCTTCCAAGGACCCGATTAGGTGTCCTGTCAAAAGTGGCATGTATAGAGAATGGATCGCAATGTGCAGTAAAATTTCAGCGGATCGTGGCTAGCATTGAGCAAGTTACAGTTGTTGTTCCTGGTAATAACAGTGATTTATCATCTGTTTTAGACACACTTGGCCTTAGTGGCAATGAGGAACAAAGATTTCAGTTGAGGGCACTGTTGGCCAAGTATATTGACATATTTGCTGTTGAAGATGAGGACCTGGGTTATACAGACAAGGTGAGGCATGAAATTCACTTAACGGATGATGATCCTGTTATCCAGCCTTACCGGCGAATACCGCCAACCCAGTATGGTGAAGTTAAGGGGCACATTTCTAAACTCTTAAGCAAATGTGTTATTTGGGAAAGCAGTAGCGCCTATGCGTCACCAATTGTGTTGGTGAGAAAGGCAGACGGCAGCCTACGGCTGTGCATAGATTTTAGGCCGCGAATTGACAAAAGCTTTGAAGCTCTTCGGGGGACACAGTACTTTTCTACCATTGATCTGGCGAGCGGTTACCATCAAGTGGCGGTAGAGGAGTGTGATTATATGAATATCTCCCATTACCGTTTGGCGTTTGTAATGGGCCCACAACCTTTCAAAGGCTCATGCAAGCCACCATGAACGATTTTGTCTTCCAAATTATGATAGTTACCTTGACGATATACTAGTGTACTCTCAGACGTTCCAGGAGCACTTGACGAGCTTGACAGAGTGCTTAGTTGTCTCAAAGAGACCAGCCTTAAGATGAAGTTACAGAAGTGCCATTTTCTTCAGACCGAGGTAAAGTTTTGGGACACCAAGTGTCTGCTGGAGGTATAGGTACCGATCCAGAAAAGGTTTCAGCTGTGACGCGGTGGCCAGTGCCATCGACGGTTAAGGGTTTGAGATCATTCTTGGGCTTCTGTAGCTCCTACAGATGGTTAATCCATGGTTACTCAAAGATCGCTTGTCCACTGCATGACATGGCGAATTTGTGTTTAAATGCAGGAAGTCCTGGCAAGGCTAACCAGTTGTTAACTCTCTACCTCTGACTGGCTGACGCTGACACGCGTTCCGTGACTTAACCAATTATTACAGTCCCTTCATAAAAAGGGCGGCACCAAACTTTCAAAATAAAAGGATTTTTATAAAGACCTGCGTTAACGTGCGATAAAATAATTGTCAGCGTTAACCCTCTGAGGTCTGAGGCCTTTCTGGCACTTTGAGGCAATTTCCTACTCCTTTACATTTTTAAGTATTTTATCTAACTAAAAACACCAAACCCAAAGTGACAAATATTGTTTTATTCTGGGAAAACCTCAGCTATAATAATAAGCAAGTCAAGTGAATGTAATGAAATTAGTTTTTTTTAAATATTGTGTAAACATGACATGACAAAATATAGCTTCAGAGGTCTTCAAACAAACTAAAATAACACACCCTAAATATGTCTCACTAAGACTTTTGAAGTCTGAACCTTATAAACATATGTCTTGGTTACAAAAAGGTAAGGACAGCATTCAGAAATGTTATGTAGTTTCAATGCAATTTGTAAAAGAATGAGACTAGGTACTTTTTCTCTGCTCTTTCACATGCATATTCATTCATATTCACTAGATGGGTGTTTCACACCTGTAACTCCCCCCTCCCCCTGTCAACGGCCAGATGTCAATGGCTTGACATTGTCTGCCTTGCCCTGCTCCCAAAGCTTTTGTAGTAACTAAATCTTCTAAATCTTTTACAAATACTTAAATACTCAGAGTTCTCAAAGACTTTTATTTGTCACATGCAGTTATTCCTGGTACAACATAGACTCTGCTACACACGGTAAAAATGAAATAAATAAGGATCAACATCACAAAAATAGTGTAAGTAAAAAAAAAACAGTATAAATATATAAGTGTAAGCTTCATTCTCCTTATAAACTAACCGAGAAAGCGTGATGCATGATTAGCCTATTTAGCCTAATGTTGGCCGATTAGCCTACTGTAAATGCGCAACATGACATGGATTTAGCCATATGATCATCTGGCCAGCAAAACACCAGATATAGCTTCATAAGCTAACCAACTACAGCTAGTAAAACAGATATTAGGCTACTTACTCAAGAGAAACTCAGTGACTCTGTTCATCCTCGCTGTCTCACTGGATAAATCAGACTATGTGTCTGCCTCACTCTCCAAAGCGAGTTTTCCAGTGTGTGGAACGAGCATGTGCTGTTTGTTTATGGTGAAAGGGGGCGTGTTCTCACCGCCCCCCTGCTGCACAATGAGCCAATCACGCCAATGCTATTCATTTATTCCAATTGCTGTTTTACATCTGAAGAGCTGAAGGGCATGGCTGCAGTGAGCAGCGAGACAGAAAATCGCATGCTTCATTTTTATCCTATTTACAAAGTGCGATCGATATATTTTATTTTAAAACATACATATTTGAAAAATAGAGGGTTCAAGCTTTCCAATGGTGTTATATGTTTCTGGAACAAAAACTCACAGAGCTTTAGATGATTGTTTTGGAAAACTAAAAAGGATCCATTTTTGGATCTTCCGACCTCAGAGGGTTAAGTAAATAATGCGTTAATGCGATAATAACACGTTAACTTTCCCAGCCCTAATGTATATATAATTTTTTTGAGCAAATAAGGTGTAGTAGCAGAAGAATACTGAGACAAAACACAATTATCACACCATATTTTCCAATACACTGTTTACAAAGTTCTTAACTTTCACATTTTTTTCAGAGATGCAGTGGGACATTCCTCTAAAATTCAGGCTGGACAGGTATTGAACCAAATGTTAGACATCTGTTTTCAGCTTTGTCTTGTGCTGGTCAATTTGGTTACCTTATGTCAATGTTTTTTAGATAATATCTGACACTGAGGATAATCTGGATCCACCTGAATACAATCTGGCAAAGTCTGCTTGCTACAGGTAAGCATTTCATTATTATATTGTTTTACAAAATATTATGTCACTTTATTTTTAGACTAAAGTTTTTTATTTTAGACAAAAGTTTCTGAAACAGTTGTTAGATGGTTTATCTAAAATAAAAGCACAGCAGAAACCTTTTAAAGATGTTAATTACTTGATGTTTTATTGCAAAGTAGATGCAGTAATTTATAGCATATGATTTCCTAATTTCAAAACAGTAGATACACAGACCTTTATGCACCATGTGTTGAGGAAGAGGATGAAGAGCCTGCTATTATAAATGTGAAGAATTCACCGGACACAGCCATGTAAGCTCATAATACAGTTTGTCTCTTTACATTTACGTCAGCATTTTATTACACCAATATTATGCAATTTTGCTTTTCATCAATGTAAGGCAGCAAATGAGTCAGTCGGTTCAACATTTCAAGGTCTAACATCTTGGATGAGGCCGTCTGAGGCTTCAGGTGTGCAACTTATTCAGAAACCTGCTACTCTACTAATGAGCCATCTAAAAGATCGGCCAATTTTTGATGGACCAGCAGGACAGCGTTTCCTGGTCTACAATGGAAATGGTATGCACTGTGTTAAATGAACGGTTGTGTAGCTGTTCAGTGCTGGGTGAATTGTGCCTATGTATCCCATCACTGATAACCTTACTACTTTTACTTGGTGAGGTTCTGTCACTGTCGCAGGCAGGAAGGATGCACTAGTAGGAACAGGAGAAAGGTTTAATAAAGACTATTTAATGAGAAATTATGTTTCTTGCCACCGAGCTCGGTAACACAAAATACAAAATCTTTTCCCCAAAGGGTCCTGAAGTTCGGATAATACTTCTAAACTCAAGTCAATACTACTGCGCTGGTGGACCGTCTTGTCCAATCCAACTTTCACTCCTGCCAACAGCCTTCATGAACTTTTCAAATCTCCGTGCTTCGTGGGAAACTCTCACCAGGTTGATCTTCGGAGTTTACACCTGTGGGGAGGGGGGATATAGTGTGGAAAACACACACACACAGTCAATGCATTTTCTCTTGGACCAGCACTCACGACGCAGAGCTCCAATGTGTTTTCTGAGAGTTCAGGGAGGCTTCGCCTGAACCAACTGACCACGCGCTGATTCTATGGTACAGCAGGCATTTAAGCCCCACCAATCACACAGCGCAGACAATAACTGGGACGTTTACAACTCACCCAAGACAGGTGGACCCGTCGTTTTGGCACCTAGCAACCCAGCCGTGCTTAAATTACTCTTACTCTCAGCACCTGGGTTGTCTAGGCACCTCCCGACCATACATACAACACTTCTAGCCACCCTTACCTGTGCCCAGTGCTGTTTCTCTCCTAATACTCAGGTGACGGGCTCCTCTGAGGGCGTGGCTGAACCAGACCCGGCATGACAGGTTCTTAATCTCAATTTTATTGGATCATGGAGGATATGTTTAATTTTCCAGCAGCTGGTAAATGTGTGTGAAGCTGTGAAAATAACATAAGTATGTTGAGATTGTGGTTCAATCATATTTACCTTAAAATGTAAAATATGAATAATTTCCATTCACAGCTGACGGGGAGGATGAGTACTACTTGGCAGGAAAGATGATTGCTGTATCAGTTGTGCATGGAGGTCCAGGTCCTCATTTCCTTTTAGAAGATCTGGTACATTACCTTGTAGGCCAGTCTTCATTCAAAGGATCAGTTAGTTTAGTAAGAAATCGTGAAAGCTTTGCAAGAGGTAGAAAAAGGCTATAGTAAGGCAAGATATGTGCATTAGTTCCTGCAGTACTTTTGATTTTGACTTCATTAAACTATGGAATTTACCCAAGGATGTGTATACAAGTACCATGAGTGTATGTGTCCCTCTTCTTTGGTGTTTTAGATTGAGAGTGCTGATTCTGTGGATGCTCTGTGAGAATGTACTCTAAGACACAGCACAATGTTACAGACTGCTGGTTGTCTGAGACATGTGTCTGCTTTTGAGGAGAAAATAATAATTGTGTCAGATTACCTCCAGTGGTATATTATTGACTGCAACTCATGTGTAATTGACAGGTAAGTTATATTTTTGTTGCTTAGTATGTGATTGCTGCCATATAGAAATGTAACAATGATGTGTTCTTTTCAAATTTAAAGAGGGTCTTTCAACCCTGCAGTTTCTGACAGCACTGCAGCAGTACCCTACATTGCTGGCTCCTGTCGTGTACCCCTCAGAAAAGAAGCTCTCAGCTTTCGAACTTGAGAGACTTTTCAAACCTGACCTGACCTATCAGGAAGCAACAGGAGAATTCAAGAAGGACACACATTAGGTTACTGGGCAGACAATCTCCTTGATTGTGAAGGTTTGCCAAATGCGCTGCAAAATAATTAATGAATTTATGTTTAGTCAATTATGTGCACAAGCAAATCTGTTTCTTTACAGAAGGCCAGGCTGCTGTGCACATGGAGGACATTCTGATGTTTGCAAATGGAGTATCTTCACTTCCCCCCTCTGGACTGGACCCAATGCCACAGATTGAGTTCCTGGATGACTCACTGTTCCTGTTACGGGGCTGGCTAGGAGAGGGAAGGGAATGACGCACACGACCGTTAGAGACAGAAACAGGTTTTAATGGACAAGCTGAACACGATCAAACAATAAAGAGCCCCG
>JBBPCX010033127.1:0-15949 GCA_037974365.1 Hydrocynus forskahlii | reverse complement strand
TCTCTCTCTCTCTCTCTCTCTCTTTCTCTCTCTCTCTCTCTCTCTCTCTCTCTCTCTCTCTCTCTCTCTCTCTCTCTATCTATCTATCTATCTCCATCTCTCTCTCTATCTCCATCTCTATCTCTCTCACTCTTTTTCATTCACAGTTGAACTTGGAGTTATTAATACAATATTAACTTGGCTCCGCTCAGACTGAATGCTACTGCACGTTTGCCTCTTGCTGTCTTTGGAATGTTAATCATAAAAACATGTATAAGTGTGTAAATATATTTGTTTAAAAATCAAAAACTTTTTTTTGTTTTGGTTAAATTACGTTTAATAATAAAATATAAATATTATCGTTCTTAAGGATAGTATTGACAATAAGTTCTTAAATACTGTTTTGTAAAACGCCATGAGTATTCAAAGCGAGAGGAGGAAATAAGAAAATGCAAAAGGAATAAGTAGTTTATTACTATTAATTACTTTTATTTTATTAGATTTACTGTGACTGCAATGGATGACATCACCCTGTCACTCAAATAGTCCAACTGTAAGGTCATATCATCCTTCTCACCTGTTGAAGGTTCATGCATTACCTGCTCCTTTAAAATGTAACAGATTTTAATTAGAAGCAACTTGCCAATTTGTCAGGCAATTTATATTGTGTCCAACTCATGGAGAGGGGTCAGTATAGTTCACAAGATCTGAATTGCAGTGAAAGTGGCGTATGAAGGAGCATCTTTCTTTCTGGCATTTATTTTCTAATTGTGTTAACTTCTTAATGATTTAGCTGAGGGTGTGCCCAGTTTTGTGGAACAAACAGCCAATATTGTACACATATTTGGGTTTCTCCATTATATGGATAGGACATGACTTTTTATTGATTCATGTCATTTGTCTTCAGAGTATTCATTATTCAAACCCTTTTACCATCACACTGTAAGACATTGTCAACTTCCACCATAGGTTTAAACACACCTCGACCTCTCCACTTTACAGAAAAATAGATACGAATGACGTGTGCCATTTACATCATAGATTCATTTCAGATCCTTCCTGCTCATATCTTATAGAGTCATTCACGCGCTCTGTGAAGAGCCAGAACTCTGCTAAGAGAATAACAGGAAGTACTCTTGCCAAGCCGTGCACAAGTCCCATAAATGACCCACATTGTTTGGCCACTGTCTTAAGAGACGGTGATTTCCCAAAGGAGAACTGTATCTCTTGTCACATTATGATCAAAAGGTGCACAAGGTCAAATTCATGCCTGATTTCATCTGGACGTAAAACCGGGACACAACAAAGTGTTTTTCCTGGATGTTTAAATTGATTAAATTAGGACGTGTAATCTGCGAAATTCTTTCACAAGACAGAGCGGAACATTTCCTTTCCCCATGGTGAGGTGAAGGACACACTGTAGGCCGCATTAGGGGATGCTCTCCAGAGACTCATGTGACTCTTGATAGGTCATTTCCCGTGCTAAAATTAAATTACACAGCAGAATTTGATGACCGAGGGGACACACTTTTGGACAAAAAGACACAGATAACTTCATGGAACAATTAAAAATAATTACTAGTGGTGCCACTTGCACCATTTTTAATTTAAGTTTAAAAAAAAGCTGGAAAGTGGCAGTGGAGTTGGCCAGTCGTGGATAAATGAGGACAAAGGTCTCCAGGAAACAAATTCCACTTGACTGAACATTGGTTGTTTACTGTTACCAACAATAAGAGTGCTGTTTTGTAGCTTTTATAGTAATTTTTTATGCTACTCAGTGTAGACTACATTACATACACAGTTGTTGGATATTTGTCGAGACTGCTAGTTTATATTGATCATGTAAACAACACAGTGCAAGTTTTAGATTTAAAATGATGGTCCAAGCTAACACCAACCACCTTAGAAAATAGTGGAGCAGTCTTCTCGACATTGACTTTGTTTTTATAGCAGAAAATGAAGGACGCTTTCTAATGACGCTCTGGTTCCAACAGGAGCACAACCTTGACTGGTTTCCCCGGATGCGTGCAATGTCACTCGTGAGCAGTGATGCGGAGGGCGAGCAAAACGAGATCAGGAATCTGCAGGAGAAACTGGAGTCCACCATGAAACTGGTGTCCAACTTGTCCAGCCAGCTGACTGAACTGAAAGAGCAGGTGAGAGAGCCAGTTAACAGTTTTCCATATAGTGGAAACCCCCTAAAAGACCCAAAGGATTCAACTTTATACATCCTGCTTAAGAAAATGCCTTTTTACACAATTTTTAGTCCTTATTCTGTATCCATTCAGTTTGTCCCATAGTCTTGAACAACTTTCTGTCATGTTTAGATGTTTTTATAAATACTCAGCCTGTGAGAGCTAAGGGTGAGTTTCCTTTCAAGCTGAAACTAGATCAAAAGTCACACCTGTTGCACATATGAGAAGCCAGTGCATATCAAGTGCATTGCACATACGGAGTGACTTTTTGTCAGTATGAGAGATGCTATATATTTAAAACTGGTTTTAAACACTAAACTGGAAGGTCATTGAGTTTTCTTAAGAAACCAAATTAAAGCAAAGGGCAGTGAGTCATCTTCTCTCCCCCCCCCCTTTCTTTCTCTGTCTCTCTGTCTCTCTCTCTCTCATTCTCTCTCTCTCTCTCTGTCTCTCTCTCTCTCTCCCTCTCTCTCTCTCTCTCTCTCTCTCTCTGTGTCTCTCTCTCTCTCTCTCTCTCTCTCTCTCTCTCTCTCTCTCTCCCTTTCTCTCTCTCTCTGTCTCTTTCTCCCTTTTTCTCTCACTCTCCTCTGTCTGTGATCATATCTGTGATAAGCACAGCAAACCCTTGTGGTACTAAGATGATCTTTCACCTGCGTCACGAAGCCAAGTGTTGTTTCACTCTGAATCAGCTCTTATTGTAGTCCAGACAAAGTTCTCCGAACCAGCTCGGTTTGTTTCCACACATAAATAGCATCGCAGGCGGAGATGATAGAATCTCAATGAAAGCTACAAATGATCCGATGATGACAGTGATGTTTTTATTCAGCTGAAATACGCTGGAAATGTGAAAGTTTCTTGTAAAAAAAAAAAAAACAAACAAAAAAAACAGTCTGTATGTCTGTGTATCTGGTGATCAGTAGACTTATAAATGAGAAGTGTCTAGGAGGAACTAGAGCTTCTTTTGACTCCCCCAGACGGGGGAAATGGCCATTTGGGTTCCTGAAAGAAGGTGAAGTAACAATCCCAAAACCACTGCCTTTCACTTTTGTACAAGTAAAACAACTCGCCACATTCACTAGTGATATTTATTTTTCTACAAAATGTTATCACTGTTGTAACAAAACGTAAAGGTTAGTGTAAGAACATTATTTTTTGAAGCCATTTTGGGCCATTACTGTTGGTCCGAATGTCATTTTGATACATATTTAGCTGGACATTTCAAACAAAAAAAGGAAAACAACAAAAATGGAAATACAAGCTTATGTTTTGCCTTGACGATACACAAATTTTGAGCTACAGCCACACTTTAATTTGAAAATACTCTTTTGGACTTTAACACCAACGTCAACACAACTAACACTATCCTGAAAGCCTGTAAATCAAGGTGTTAAAAATAACCTAACACTGGATTGAAATCCATAGTCACTGCATAGAAAATCTAAAGCTGACATGTATTGAATGAATATTGCATATAGTCAGAGGTTTCACTAATCTTTGATTGGTGATTGTTTAAGCTTGGCCTCAGAGACAAAGTCCTGACAGTTGTTCAACATTCTTAAGAAGCCTAATTAGAGCAAAGCTTCTTATTAGGCAGAGGCTTTTAATATCCTAAAAGCCTATGAACTTTTAATATGCCAGTGGCCTATTAGCAGTGCATTAAAGTTAGATGCTGGTTCAAATGAGAGAGGGTTTAATCTACATGAAGATGTTAATTCTAATTCAGAAGCATATTGTGATGTTGTAAAATAAAGAACAAAGACCAGCTGCATCTTTCATTAGAATAAATGTAATGCAGTGCAGGGTGTGAGTCTGAATTAAAGAAGCATGGTGGTGTTTTATAAATCTAGCACCACAGGTTCTTTTTTATCAGCTCCAACTTACCAATGTAAAAAAACCCTAAATATCATGACTAATCATGTAATTTAAATGGTTACTGTGGACTGTGATCTTATACGTTTTGTTGTATTGCTAGTAAGAAAATTGACTGTTACGTATAGTATTCAGGGCCCATGTTTATGAGTGATATTTAGGAAGGCACCATATTTCCTTGGCTGCTTCTTTACTTTGTGTGATGTCTGATTGTGGTGTTGAATTTTCAAAACTTTCCCTCAACCAACCTCACTCACCTCACTGGAAATATCAACAGCAAATGTGTTTCAGTTGTGAGGTTTTAGTGATGGCAGTCCTATAGTGCTAATTATTGTGTGCCTTTATCACCAGTTGCTGTCTCCTAGAGGCTTAAATACATTGGGTTGAAAAGCCCCCGCTGTGTAAGATGTGATAATGGCAAAGAGATAAACTACATGTTTTTATTGAAGCTGCCGTACTGAGACAACATTTCTGTCTCTTCATGACCACTTGACCTCATCATTTGTCATAATTGCTACTCCTTTCTGTAGAGACTTGGAAAAAGATCCATATATCTTCCAGTCAGTCTGTTGTCAGCATCAGTCGTCCAGACTGCAGTGACAGATAAAGATCACCTGTTAAATCCCAGTCAGAAATTGCCGAAACCTTGTCCTGACCACAGACTAGCTCTGTTCTACTTTTCGAGCCAATGTAACACACATTTTCAGACTTTTAATCTAGTTATCATAATTGCTAATCCAACCTATTTCTTGCGGTGTGTTTTCAAATGAAAATTCATGTTTGTACAGACAGTAACTTTATTTGGTGTCGTGAAAGAACCAACTTCCTGTAGATGCTAAGTTTAATGCATGTGTGCTGTGACTGTGTTAGCTTATGGTATATTTTTGCAACTGTTGTCGAGTCAGATTAGGGGATTTTAGAAGTGGCAGGAGACTGAATTTCACTGAAAGTGTGTGGGAGTGGGTGTGTGTGTACATTTAGCGTGTGTTTTGTACATATTTTATTTATGTTTCGTACAACATGTGTATGTGTATGTGTATACATTTATATAGTCACACACACGAACACACTGATCTGTCACATCATTACCACCACTGACAGGTGAAGTGAATAACATTGATTATTTTGTTACAGTGTCTCCTGTCGAGGAGTGGGGGATATTAGGCAGCAATTAAACAGTCTGTTTTTGAAGTTGATGTGTTTGAAACTGGTAAAATGTGTGAGTGTAAGGATCTGAGACACTTTGACCAGAATGCAGAATGTAGATGACTAGGTCAGAGCGTCTCCAAAACAGCAGGTCTGGTGTACTTGTGTGCAGTAGTCAGAAACAACCAAAAGTGCTCCAGTGAAGGACAACTAGTGAACTGGCGACAGGGTCGTGGGCACCCAAGGTCCACTGGTGTGCATGTGTAGTGATGGCCAGTCTCTTTGGTCCAATTCCACAGGAGAGCTGCTGTAACACAAACTGCTGAAAACGTTCATGCTGACTCTGATAGAAAGGGGTACGAACACATTGTGCATCCCGCAGTGCTTTGCATGTGGCTGTGTAGCTGCAGACCAGAGTGCCCATGCTGAACCCTGTCCGCCAATGAAAGCATGTGATCATCAGAACTTGACCATAAACAATGGAAGAAGCTGGCATGGTCCATTTAATCACATATCCTTTGACATCATGTGGAAGGTCAGGTGTCTGTGTGTCACTTACCTGGGGAAGGACCAGGATTCACCATGTAGGCGGAGGAGGCAGTGTAATGTTCTGGATGATGTTCTGCTGGGAAACTTTGGGTCCATGTGGGTGTTGCTTTCAAATGAAGAATATATACAGAAATTGGGATATGTATGACATGCCCTTTTTATTTGATTCACTTCCCTTATTTTGTCCCTTGTTCCCTTGTTTGTGACATTGAGTGAGTTGTATGTGAGCCCACTATATGTGGTTGTGGATGCATACTTACATTGGCACGTTTACTCATTTTTTTTCAGCAACAATGGATATAGCAGACAGTGTTGGGGGAAAGTGAGATAGAAAGAAGGAATGAAAGCTAAAGTGTGTGTGTTTGTGTGTCCTAACAGATGACGGAACAGCGTAAACAGAAGCAGAGGATCGGGCTCCTGGGACATCCCCAGCACATGAATGTGAACCCCCAGCAGCCTGCTTGAGTCTCTTTTTGTGTGTGTGTGTGTGTGTGTGTGTGTGTGATTGAGTGCGTTACGGCACTAGCCGTGAACTGTGCTGCACTTTTCATCTTTACACAGACTCTCCCCCCATAAACCAACCTCCAAATGTGTGTGTGTGTGTGTGTGTGTGCGAGTGTGAGACAGGGGTGAGTATGTGGCATACCGGTAGAGAACTAGTTACCTGCCAAATAAAATATGTAAAGAAATAGGTTTAGGCCACTGGGGGAAATTCTAAACATCCTCACTTCTAAAAATTGTTCTCAGTCACGTTGGGTGCCAAATGTTTTGTAAGTGAGGAAATCGCAGCGTGGTTGGAGTACATGGCCTTTGAAGGGAGAACTTGAGTAGTTGGGCTATACTGGACGATATGACTAGTTAGATTCTGCTTGGAAACGTGCTGCAAAAGCATCTGTTTTTGTATTTAAAAACCAGTATAGCAAGCAGTATTTTATGTCATATTTTTGTATTTTGTGCAATATTACTACTTTAATATGCAACCTCATTATGCTGTACAATGTGTCTTAAAGGGAGGATTATAACCTCCCAAGTTGAAGGGTTTTCTTTTTCTCTTTGGCTTCATGATTATTAATGATTTACTAGAATGCTATAGAGGCATAAGCTCATAGAGTCAGCATAGTAAGAATTCTAATAGCTGTCGAATTGAACATACGGGCCTTTTTCCTTTCTTATCTAATTTATTTATTTATTCCAAAACTAAAAAAAGAAATAAAGATTAAAGAAGATTGTATGTCACAGTACAACATGTTTTATGTTGTTTTGTTTAGTTTTTTTGTTTTTATTTACAAAGTCACATTATGTACTTGACCTTCATGGACCTTTTGTTTTATTAATTTGTTTGGTTTTGTTTTGTTTTTGTCTGTTGTTGAAGAATTTATGGCCTAAGGGTCATTTGCTTTTTGGGGCGGTTAAACTATAAGATTAGCATTTAAATGATTTAGACCAATAAGCTTTGCTTTTATGTCTAATGGATGTTTCTGCACTAGAGCATTTAAATGGTTTGACTCATGACTCCAGTGGTGTGAGATGGGCTTTGAGGGGCTTCTCTTTGGAGCTGAATAAACATCTGAACAAAAAGCCTCCCTCGTTAGTTTCTTCATATTATCCAAGCAAGGCGAGCAAAAGCTTTGTAGTATAATATCTTTACGAGAGAGAGTAGGTGTTCAGAACGATACTTGTGCTGCCATATCACCACGACTGCTGTTCACCGGCGCTTATCAGAAACTAAACCCATGTCGACTCAACTCTTTCTCTTTGTCTTTCTCTCTTTCTCATATCTCTCTCTCTCTCTTATCTATCTCGATCTATGTCTATTATCTGTCTGTCTCTTCTCTCTCCTGTGTTCTTTTAAAAGATGTATATACGTTTGCCAAGTCTTTGCTTTTGTATAGAGATACATTTTCATAGAGGTATATTAGAAATTAGCAGTGGTACTGAAAGATGTTTAATTCTGCATTAAGGAATATCAGATCTGTCAAGATTGTAAATTAATTTAGCAATATTTAATAAAATCTGTAATTCACCGTGAAACAAAAGTTTTTTTCTGTTCATTCTATCACAGGCTACTTGCAATATTTTGAAATACACGAAAGTAGTTTGTGCTACTTCTGTTTCTCCCCCATGCTTTTTTTTCCATTGGTGATTATTACACACAAATAAAAATCATAATTAAAGAATAGAAATGATAAAAGCATTTAAAAGCAAAAAGCTTAACTTTGGAGTGTGTGTATGTGATCACTGGTCAATGTGTTGAACGTTATCAGCTACATGTATGAGGCGTCGGAGGTGCAGCGGGTAGTGCTGTCACCACACAGTGAGAAGGCTCTCGGTTCGAGTTCCTGTGATCTTCCTGTGTCTTTGTGAATTTCCTCCTGGTACTTTGGTTTCCTGGAGATGCTAAATTGCCCCTACACATGAGTGTGTGAGTGCATCTGTCCTGTGTTGGACTGGGGACCTGTCCAGTGTGTTTCTCTGCCTTTTGCCCTCCCCCTCCAAAAAACCCACCCGTGCAAACTGTTTAAAAAGCTAGTGAGGGACTTTCTGACAGTAAATACACAAATTAGAATTAGAATAAATGCTAACAAACAAGAAAGCATTCAATAATATCAAGATTTGTTTTGTTTGTAAAAATGTACTTTTTTTTCCTCTTCGATGCCTCCAGCCTTTGCATGGATTGGTGAAACTCCATCAGCAGCTCCTGATTTAATTTATTGAAGTTCTGATTGAGCAGAAACAGTAATCTGAGGGATTTGATGAGAACTACAGTGTAATACAGGGCCGAGGAGCTAATGATTAAGCAAACTTGTGCATACATAAAATCACTATTTACTGTAGTAATATTATTTGGATATATTCTAATATTAGCTTTTAAAAACATATACTGCTCAGCTAAACAGGTTTTAAGTAGGATTTTCTCAGGTGATGAACTGAACCTAATTTCTCTTTAATGTGTTGAATAATTGCAAAATGATGATGACGGACAGTCTAATATGCAGAGGTGTAGCACCAGTTACTGTGGCTCTTCTGCCATGTAGCAGTTCTGATGAATAATTGAGTGTGCGTGCGTGCAGTCAGCAGAACTGTGACTTGGAAAAAAATGTCGTTTTTGCATATCATTTTGGGGGAAGTGCACTTTCAGTGACCTCTCGGGTCAGAGCTTGGGCAGGAGATGATTTTTTTTTCTATGCTTTGCTGAAACCGGTTGGTTCAGCCGTGTGGTAAAGGAAGCACGAAAGAGAAAGGCTCTAGAAAACTTGGCACGCACTCAGTGGAGCAAAACTGTCACTTTATGCCTATGGATTAAAGTAGGTGGGAGTGTATGAGGATGTGAATCTAAGAAGCAGAAAGGCGATTCTTGTGAAAAGGTTTTCGTGTGAAGTTGGTGGTAAATGGACACCACTGTCTGTTGTGTTTAAAGTGTCGCTTATCCATTTATATCATGTGTGTGAATTGTGTGTATTAAAATGTTTTTTACGTTTTTGAATTCTCTTATACATTGGAACAAAGCACCATTTTCATGCTGGTTTTGGATATAAGTGAACACAAACATGTCATTACTATAGATGGTCTGGACAGTGAACAGTATGTGTACATACTACATCGTTTTAAAAAAAAAGTTGTGCCCTTACTCACTGAACTTCCCCAGTCTCATAACTACATGATAGAAATGTAAGTTTGTAACACTTTTGAGACACTTTCGCAATTCATAATATCTATAAATCATTTGTGTTATAGAGGGAACCATATCAGGTGTACTAACAAAGTTGTAGCAGTAACAAATACTTCTAGAGTGTTAGAGTGTTATATTTTTCCACATTTGCAGTCAAAATCAAGAAGATTCAAATAACTGGTTGAAATAAATTCATAAAATAAGATGTCACTATAGGAGAGACCCTTTGTGCACCTGGGCAGTTGTTTCCATTCACATTTTGTCTCTTTGAATGAGGAGAATCTAATGAATTCGAAATTTAAAAATCTATTCCAAATCACTGGTAAAACTGGACAGAAACCACTTGTCAAGTTTGGCTCAAATACCCAATAATAAACCTGTTTCTTCAGGTTCTTCCAGCTACATCACATTTGCATTATCTCTTCAACAAGGCAAGGTTTTTCCTGCTTGTGGCTTTTTCCAGCAAGCCAACTGGCTCTTTTATTTACTGAAGGACAGGAAAAGTCCTGTCCTTCTACAAACCCACCCAGTGCCGAGTGTCATGAGTTTTTCTGTTGATTTTTCAACCAGTGATTGGCTGTCCTCTCTATGATGTCTCCCATAACAGGCTCACATCTACCACTGGTTACTGTGCATTTTAGGCAGTTACTCTAAAGAAACTAAGAAACTAAATTCCCTTTTCTGTCTCCTGTGGTCAGCGTGTCAGACACCAACTAAAAGCTTCAGCAGTCGTCACTGCCCTGAAATCCCCTTCTGCGGTGGAGAGTGAGACACGGGCAGAGTCCTGGTGCTGATGCTGCTCCGCTGACATTTAGCGCTCATCAGTACAAAGGCAGATGAAGTAAGGTGACAGGACATCATGAGAAAAGGCTGTTTGATTGAGCTGCTGATCCAAATTCCCCCTTTTAGGCATCACTGAAGTAAAACATAACTAAACTTGAACAGGGCCTTGTTGTGGTGAGACAATCTCCTTTTTAAGTGCTGTGACTGATGTTCAGTACGCTGGCCTACAGCTCTCTGCCTGTACCAGTTCCTCTCCCGTGCTGTTGCGTCAACATGCCGTTCTGACAGCAAGCGACAACAGCAAATCTGTTATCGTTTCCACATCTAGTAATAAAAACTATTTCTATGTATTTATTTTGTTGACCCGCTGTGAAGTGGGATGGTGATTGGGTAGCAGATATTTGTAAATATGTGCTGGGGGGAAAAAATGCATATATAAATTTAACTGCGGTATAATCGTAGCACCTTAGTGCCACTACTTGATGGTATAGCGCTTCCTCTGGCGTATTATTGTGTAAATATTTACAGATTTGCATGTGAGAAGTTGACCCTCCCAGAATCTCGTGACAGTGTCAACTATTTTGGTTACACCAGGTTCTCCTGCCGCTGGACTTCGACTAAAATGACCTCCACTGCTCCGCAAATGCAGCTGCTGCGAGTTTGGACAATCTTTAAAGAACACAGTAGAAAGCGGTTCTATCCGTCTTTAACATCAAGTTTAAAGTCTCTACTGTATCTTCTCTGTTAGCCATAGACTCCCAGATGTTCAGC
Source organism: Hydrocynus forskahlii (assembly GCA_037974365.1). Classification (NCBI taxonomy): domain Eukaryota; kingdom Metazoa; phylum Chordata; class Actinopteri; order Characiformes; family Alestidae; genus Hydrocynus; species Hydrocynus forskahlii. The sequence continues at coordinate 4,987 of JBBPCX010033127.1, read as the reverse complement.
AGTAATTCTTGTGTACATGAAGGCCGTCTACTGTTATGGCATTTTTCCGCTGGCACAAGGAACCATGCCATACCGTGAACAAATGTTTTTCCATTACAAATAAGGCGACCCAAACACAAGCCGAACCCGAGCTGCTTGATGGCAGGGCCGAAAACAGGCCACAGCCGAGTTGACTGTGTCACTGCTTTCTGATTGGTTGAAATTTTGCCATAACAACATGGAAAGAGGCCATTGTTCTTTCACTGTCTGTGCAAAAAACAACAACAACAACAATGGAGATACAAACTAACAATTGGGAAAGTGACAAAGAACAAGCACTACTGCCTATTTGGACGGAAGAGAAATATCAGTGGGAGTTGTCTATGTGGCAAATAAATTGATCTTTAACTCTGAGAAACGACAAGGTGTACCAGGACATCTCACGAGAAAAAAATTAGAGCCTCAAACAAAGCTACAAATAATAAGAGACCACAATATCAAAAGCGGTTCTGACTGAAAACCTTTCTGCTGGTTCAATTCCATGGACATGGTTTTTGGACGACGATCGGCCATAAACTGGGGAGAATTGTATCAGAAACTCTGTTACCGGACTGAGATACACTGGGGAATCAAAATGTGCTGCAAATTCCATGCCATTGAAAAAGTGTCTTTAGTCATCTCTCTGGGTCGACCAGAAGAGAATGGGTTTCTCTTTTTTTCCTCGCCTCTGTCACCTTGGTTTGCTCTCTAGGGGCTTGGACCTGGATTCTGTAAAGCTGCTTTGTGTCAACATTGGTTGTAAAAAGTGCTGTTAAAATAAAATTGAGTTGAACCGAGGATCTTCTGGGAAGGCTTTAGATGCTGGAACATTGCTACGAGGATTTAATAGCAGCCACAAGAGCATAAGTAAGGTCAGGTACTGATGTTGGATGATCAGTTATGATCACAAAGGCCACTTCAGCTCATCCCAAACATTCCCCCTCTAGCCAACACCTAGTATTGGAAACACTGACCTTAGATTCATTTGGCTGATCCAGAACATTACACACACAGACACACACACACACACACACACACACACAGTGATAATCACTACAGAAAAACATTGCCAGTAGAATGGGATGTTCCGGATCAGCTGCATGGGTCTAAGGTTAGTGTTCCCCAAGCTAAGTTTGGACAAGAGGGGTATAACCCCCCCAGCATTGGTCAGTGGAGTGTATCTGCGTTCTCTGGAGTGACAGAACGTGTTTGGGATGAGTTGGAGTGGTTTGTGGTCCAGAACTTAACCATCCAACATCAGTACCTGACCTCGCTTATGTTCTTGTGCCTGCAGTCAAATCCTGATGGCAATGTTCCAGTCGTCCCTGAAGAGTAGAGGCTGTTTCTGCCACAAACTCCTCCTGTTAACAACCTTGACTTCAGAAGAAAGGCTGGTGTCTACAAACTTTTGGACAGTAAGGCTTTTTTCACACTACAGGGCAAATCGGGTCACATGGGTTGCCATGGTAGCGACACTCATAAAAGCATGCAAAGCTAAAATACGTTAAATGCTATAGCTAAGGTCTGAATAGCACCGACCTCGTCGCACATTTTGAGGGCAAAAGTCATTGCTCCCTAATGACAAAAATGTGCGATCAGACTGGTCAAACTGAGTCTCATAACCAGAGATTAGAATTTGGAGAGTTAGATTTCATGTGGCTTTTTGCTGTTCAGACCAGCAGCTTAAATAAAAAATTTCAGCATACCAAACATTTTACCACTGTCTGAACAGCAAATAAACAAATGAAAGTAGATCTGACTGATCAAATGGATGTTCAGAGATTAGATTTGAATCAGAAATAACATCCGTGGCTTGAATCTGACCTAGGGGAAAGTTAGAACCAGAATCAGAAAACTTTATTGATCCCGAGGAAATTGCTTAAAATGAAGCGGGGGGCTGCTACCAATGGGGGAGCAGCGTGTGGGGACGTTATCTTGCTCAGTGGTACCTCAGTAATGACACTAGCAGTGCTGGGTTTCGAACTCACAACCTTTTGATTGCAGGGGAAACTCCTTAACCACTAGGCCACCAGCTGTCCCTAGGACATATTTTTAGCATATAAGTCATAATGTTTGTGTACCTGGTGTTTTCTAAACTTTTTTCCAATTGCCGCGGTCTGAACAGCAAAAACAAAACACTGGTTAAACTGAGATGCACGTCTGGAGATTAGATTTATATCAAGACTTGAAACAGCCTACAAATGTGGTTTAAATCTGACTGGGAGAAATGTCAGATTTGCCATTTAAACTGTGGGGGAAAAAATGTTTTGTAAATTTCTCCTGTTTAGATCAAATTAGCTGAAAAATCTGATCTGAGCTGGGAATCTGAAGTAGATTTAAAAGCGTTAAAGACACACCAACTGTAGATTTGGCCTCAACCAGCGTCCTGTTTCAGTTCCGGCCATCCAGAGGTCAGCAGAGGGGATTTTGGATTTTTTTTTTTTTTATAAGCCTGACCATGCTAACATGATTAAATTTATCAAGTGGAGGAGAACAGAAACTGGGTCCACACAAGTTCTTCAGCTCTTTGTGTTCTCTGATAGGTTCCCCTGGGTAAAAAAAGGAGCAACTACCAAGAATGTGAGGCTGTAAAGACATTTGGCTGTAATTGCTGGGACTTTCCTCTTTGTTGCTTTATTTATTCCGCAGGCTTTATTAACAGCAGATCAGAGGCTTCCTGAATGCAGTTTAGAAACCCAACAAGGAGAAGCTTGTGTAGATACACCACCCCCCACACATACTCTCTCTCTCTCTCTCTCACACACACACACACACACACACACACACACCCTCCACCCCAAAAAGAGGAAAAGCACATCCATCTGTGTGTTTCACATCTGTTCAGACTTAAAACGGTTTGTAAAAAGCCTGATTGTTATCACATGATTAACTCGGTCACCATTCTTTCCCCAGTGCAATACAAGGTGACACACACACACTATTGCAGCTCTGTATTGCAGTCACTAGTTTGTGGGAGAACTGAGAGACTCTTCACTCATTTATAAATCTCTCTAGGCCAGACTTAATAACTGATCAGCTTCTCCACACACACGCTGACACATAGCTCCTCAGCCCAGCGGCTAAAACACACACTGAGCTGTGACTGTACACCTGCTGACCTTACCTTTCTGTGTGTGTGTTTGAGTGTGCGTGAGTGTGTGTCAGTATGCGCGTGTGGCAGCGTGTACGTGTGAGCGTCTGTATGAACGTGTTTGTGTGTTCGTGAACCAAAGAGTTTATGCGTGCTCGTGAGCATGAGCGTGTGTGTGTGTGTGTGTTTGTGTGTCCGTGTATAGGGGGTGCGTGTGTGTGTGTTTGTTTGTGTGCGCTCGTCTATATGAGCGTGTGTTTGTGTTTGTGCGTGACCGAGTATAGGATAGGGGTGTGTGTATGTGTTCATATGTATTAAAGAGAGAGTGTATGTGTGTGGGGGAGCATGTATGAGAAGGGCATGCGCGCGCTCACATTCTTCAAAAAAATACACATCACGCGACCGCCGTTATCTGGCAAAAAAGCGTGCGAATGCTCTCGTGAGTCACGTGATCTGCCTTCCATCAGCGCGCCGCGTCCAGAGCTGGATCGTTTATCACTCGGAGCGCGCGAGTGTTCCGCTCCCGCCCGGAGAACAGAGAGCCGCGCGCCTTCTGCAGCACCCCCCTCCCGGGCTCGCGCTGCTCGGCGGGAATAGGTGTATGACGTCAGCGGCGGGATTTCAGTCCTCACCATGAGGAGATCAACGTGACTGAGAGGGAGAGAGAGGGAGAGAGAGAACGAGAACGAGAGAGAGAGGGGTGGTGGCACACGTGCCTCGGAACGGTGACGGTGATACGGAGAGTGCATGCGCCGGACCTGAACAACAATAACGCCGACATTTAATCCTGTACCTGTAAACACACAGAAAAATAACACATTCGCTACTGTCTGCATTTATTAAACATTAATAATGCGCTGATAATGATGCTTGTCATTATTATAATCAGCATTATTACTGTTGTTTTGCTGTTTGTTGTTGTTTTCTTGTTGTTGTTACCATTATTATTATTATTATTATTATTATTAATAATAGTAGTAGTAGTAGTTTTAGCAGTACTGACATTACTATTAGTATTATTAGCACAATTCTTGTCCCCCAAGATCATTAAAGTTTTCGAATTCTTCTTCTTCATTATCTTCATCATCTTCTTCGTATTATCATTGCTTTGCAAAAATAATTTAGCCTAACTAAGCCTCTACTCTTATACAAAAGCTTTACATGAGATGTTTTAAGTTGCTATGTGGATTTGATTGCAGCCATGAGAGCAGTAGTGAGGTCAGGTACTGACGTTGAATTCTGGGTCACAAACTCCACTCCAGCTCATCCCAGAGGTTCTGGATGGAGCTCCATCACTCCAGAGACTCCACAGTTCAATACCTTTTCATACCTCTTCATACCTCTATCTGAAGCTCAGTTCTTGGCCTGGTGACCTCCAGTGTGTTTAATCATCAGTGCTTTTCTATAGAGATTTTCATGAAACTGAACAGATACATCAATAGTGGGGCACCTTAAAGCAGTAGCGGGTCATTCTGGACACTTCTGGTAGTATCAGAGAGCAGATAAAGCCAAAGTGAACACAGGGCATATCAAACAGACTCAGCAGTGACTTAACAGTTTATATAAGAGGCCTGTTACACTCTTTGTGTGTGTTGTTTTAACCACATCAGTGTTTAGGCCTAAAAGCCCTTCGTGGTTGAGCTACACGAACACGTTTGTGACCAGTGTTTACAACCGTGCTCTGATAGATTTGAGCACTGATCTCTGGTTTAGTCTTCATTACATCTCCTCTCGTGGGTAAATTGATCTGACTCTCTGGCTGCCCTGCAGAGTGACTGTAAGAGTCTATCATTAAACACACTTCACATGGAAGAGCAGGGCGCTGAGAGGGATCAGTTTTCATTCCGCAAAAAAAAAAAAAAATATATAAAAATATAC
>JBBPCX010033088.1:0-15952 GCA_037974365.1 Hydrocynus forskahlii | reverse complement strand
CACCTGTAGAAGCTGGTGAGGATAGAGGTGGACTCCACAGCGCACCTGTAGAAGCTGGTGGGGACAGAGGTGGACTCCACATCACACCTGTAGAAGCTGGTGAGGATAGAGGTGGACTCCACAGCGCACCTGTAGAAGCTGGTGGGGACAGAGGTGGACTCCACAGTGCACTTGTAGAAGCTGGTGAGGATAGAGGTGGACTCCACAGTGCACTTGTAGAAGCTGGTGAGGATAGAGGTGGACTCCACAGCACACTTGTAGAAGCTGGTGAGGATAGAGGTGGACTCCACAGCACACTTGTAGAAGCTGGTGAGGATAGAGTTGGACTCCACAGCGCACCTGTAGAAATTAGAGAGGACAAAGGTGGACGCCCCAGCCTTCTTCAGGTTTCTGAGGAAGTGAAGTTGGTGGGCTTTTTTGGTGACAGCTGCTGCCTGTTCTGAGGACTTGAGGAGCTTGAAGCTGCTGACCCTCTCCACAGCACCTCCTCCGATGTAGATGGGGGGATGAGCTGCACCCTGCCTCCTAAAATCCAGTACCATCTCTTTGGTTTTTCTGACGTTGAGAGAGAGATTGTTCTCCTGACACCAGTCTGCCAGGAGTCTCATCTCCTCTCTGTAGGCCATCTCGTCGTTGTTGCTGACCAGACCCACAGTGGTGGTATCATCAGCAAACTTGATGATGGTGTTGGAGCTGTGTCTGACAGTATGCAAATTGAAGGGGTTCCAGGAATGTGATTAATGCAGTTCTCAAATCAGTTGATGCATTACTCAGAACACAGATTCACCTAAGATGTATATATAATGGGACGCCTGACCATTACACCAACAAGGACTTTAATGACACTGCATTCAGATACATAGACTTTCATGTGGAGTTGGTCCCCCTTCAGAGTTTATATAATGGTTCTGCCCAGTGTGTAAAATACCCGTCAATATTCAGGGGTCCCCATCTCCCTATTGTTGCACAATACTGATCTAAATTTTCTCAACATGTAGTAGACCTGTAACCTTAGAATATTTCATGGATGCAGCCAAGACAATCAGTATATAGCCTGCATGACACTACACACACGCACGCAATTAACAATTTTTATAATCCGATATAATCCTATAGTATTCGTAAAGCAATATTGACAGGAGGTTGCATTGGCTAAAGTTGTATGGATGCACGTTGTTTTATAACAAGGAGAGGCACAGTTGTGCATTACAATGCAGACACGACAACAACTGGTACCAATCTGGTACACTTACAAGAGCAATGGACTGAATTAATGTGAGGTACAGCCTAGTGGCACGCAATCAGTGCACTTGCAAATGAGAGCCAGCTGTATGATGAACGATCGTGTGATATTATTTAACCATCCATATACAGCAGGCACGTGCAGCGGAGGGGGCTTGATCACCTGCCCCTTTCCCCTTGGGGGGTACCCTTTTCTTGAGGCTTTTTTTTTAATGTGTGTGCGTGTGGAGTCCCGCCGGTGCCCCTCAACAATAACATATAACTATTAATCACAATTTTGCTAAATAAAAAGATCTTGCTTGCATCAGTCACCAATCAACCAGTGCGCACCCCTGAGGGCAGAGCGCGCTGGTTACAGCCGGGAACGAGCTCACAGAGAGCAGCGCAGTTTTACCGGCTGGGCGGTGCGGTGCTGTAGGGGAAACACACACATTAATTGGGAGACGCAGACAGATATTATGTACACATTGTTAAGTTGACTTGTGGCAACTGACGAATTGAAACAAACGAGCGTGCTGTGTGTGCATTGCAACAGCCAGAGATGGGGACTCGAGTTTGAGACTCAGACTCGAGTCACACTTAAGTCGCACAAAGAAAGACTTGTGACTTGACTTTAGACTTGCCCTCAATGACTTGAGACTTGACTCTGACTTGGGTGTTGTGACTCGTGAATAATAACTCGTAAACAATGTTCATTTCATGGAACTATTTCTTTCTTTTACTCTTTCCAACGACCCCTCGTTTGCCGTAATCCGGAGTTATTAGCCAAAAACCCTTCATCTCACCCCGGTGTCCCATTACTTTTGTCCGAGATGAACGGTTTTCGGGTAATGACTCCGGATCACCGGGGGGCTATTATGTTAAACGAGGGGTCATTGGAAAGGTGTCCTATCTAACTGTGAAGTTTCACATTTAGAGTGCAATATATATTTTCATATTTAACATTTAGATTTAAGATCATTTAAGGCAAATCCTCCATGTTGGTGAGGGGATATCACAGCACACTGTCCAGCCCCCTTCTAAGTAACAGCCAATTGTAATCACGGGGCGTGGCCAATTAGCATATCTTCTAAATATTTAGAGCTCAACATTTAGAGCTCAAAAATCCCACATTTAGAGTCGCCATTTGTGAAAGTGCAACATTTAGATTTAGAGCGCAACATTTAGTTTTTTAACACATTTAGCTCTAAATGTGTGAAAATTGTGTGAAAATTGCGCTAAATTATGAAAAATGACACCTCTAAATTACATAACCATGCAGTAAGCCGAAGCCAGAAATCTTATGCACAACAATTAGGTCTATAATCACAGTTTAGTCACACTAAACACCCTGATTTCCTTAATGTCAAGCCAAGAGTTGTGGTCTTTCCATTCGTCCACCTGTTTCATTGTCCATCCAGCCGGCAGGTCACTAGCTAATGTTACTTCAGACCTGCTGCGTCTTCAGAGCGTTCGGCCTCCACTTTACCTTGTTCTGGACTGGGTGGGAGATGATCTTCTGCTCTGGTAGCGAGTGGTCCACTGTGCTGGCTGCTCCAGCATCTTCATCGTACCACCTTTCTCATCGTACCACCTTTCTGGATGTGAGGAACCCAAAGTGTGCTAGTGATACATACTGTAGCTTTCGTTGCTAGCCATTTTTAGCATGACTTGGTGTGACGTCTTTCTTCTGTTTGGCGCGCACATGGCTAATATGCAAATTGGCTGGCTCCGTTCGCCAAAAAAATATTTTTGAATACATTTTTTGAATTCTGAATATTAGACATCATGGTGGGCTTCAAAAAATGTTAGTGATCATTAATGACAATATTTTGACATAATTTGAGACCCCCTTAATATTTTGTTTTTTAAACTTTCAGGGGGTTTCATTGATTAATGGGGGGGTCGGACCACCGGACCCCTGTATTTCGCACACTGGTTCTGCCTCCCATACTCTGGACTCTGAGGGTAACTTGTTTTTCTATAACAAACTAGATAAAATGTGAATGCCCTGCCATGGCAAAGAGCTTTGGTATTATATTTGATTTAATTATATTAATGTTAAAGTTGAGATTTACAAGAAATATTGTAAGTGCAGCTGTGTGACTGTGTTAAAGCGAACACTGCTGTTAAAAAGCCCCTTATTTGTTTAAAGTGTTTGCACTTTTGTTCATATTGCAGAGCTTTTAAAATAAAAGTGCACAATACACTACTTTTGAATTCATTATTTAATTTCACGTATAACAGTGCGATTAATCGCAATTAATCTCAGAAAACCATGCGTTTAATTGCGATAATAATCATTTTAATCGCTGCCCAGCATTAATATATATTCTTATATGTGGAAAAGCACCGTGCCCCCCCCAAAATACTCTTTGTCCACTGAAGAATACATTAATTAACTATCTTGGCCAACACTGTGCTTATTATTTAAGTAATAAATAAATGTTAGTGCTTTAAAACTTCATAATGAAAAGTGAAATGGATAATCAAGCTAAGCTAAATGGGTCAAAATAGGTCAAGCCTCCACTAAAGGTTCAATGGTAGTGAAAGCACCTACAGTTAAAAAACATGACCAAAATAAAACGTTTTTATTATATGTGCAATAGTATAATACACTTGGGAGGGGGTGTAATAATCCAGGGTGGGGTGGTGACCTGGAGCTCCAATGGTGGTCGACCAGGTTAGACAGATGAGCAGCGGTTCTCCTCAGAGAAGACTGGCCAAAGGAACGGACAGAAGACAAATACTCGTCCTCTGTGTGCTCCTCTCCCTCTTGCCGCACCACGTCTTCTCACAAAGCCTGGTTCCTGTGTAACACCTTCTTCCTGCTCCATCTTCAACACCCTGCACTGGGCGAAAGCTGGGCATCATATGTTCTTGTGTGAATTTACTGTAGCAGAATATTATCCAGAGCAGCACACTGCCGCCACCACCTCACTTCACCACCTTCCCATAGTGCATCCTGGTCCATCTCTTCCCCAAGTAAGTGGCACATACACACACACACACACATACACACACTCATGACTGTGTGTATGATGCAGAAGAAAATGTGATCCATCAGATGAGACCTTATTCCATCACTCCATGGTCGACTTCCGATGTCCATTATAGGAGCTATTGGTGGTGTACAGGGTCTGACTGGTCCGCAACATACTCCACAAGTGGCGCTGCACTGTGTGTTTTGACTCCTTTCTATCAGAGCAGCATGGACTTCTTCAGGAGTTTGTTCTACAGCAGCTTTTCTGTGGGATCAGACCAGATGGGCTGGTCTTCACTCCCCATGACCATCAGTCTCAGGTGTGACCGGTTTTCTGGTTCTCCTTCCTTGTAGCAGTTTTGGTAGGTTCTGACCAATGCACATGGGGAACCCCCCACAAGACCTGCCATGCTGGATATCAGTCATCAAGACATCACAGTTTGGTTCTTGTAAAAGTGTCCCAGATCCTGTTATGTTTCGAACAACTTCAATAATTGACTGCTCAATCATTGCCTAATATACACCCCAGTACACTGTAACCAGATCATTATCATTGTTCACTTCACCAGTCAGTTATTTTATTGCTTTGGATGACTGGTGTGTATGTTGTGTTATACTGTGTAATCCCAGAGAGCTGGAAATGAACCCATATCTGCTTGTGTGTGTGTGTGTGTGTGTGTGTGTGTGTGTAGATCCGGTGCACTCTCAGAGGAGTATGACTCCACCGACTAACAGTAAGTAACACTGCATCCGTATTCTATGAGAGGCCGTATAGGACATTATCCATACTTGGTCTAACACATACACTACTATACTCTTTTACAAACACAACTATACTCTCTCACATACACTACTATGCTTTCTCACACACACCACTATGCTTTCTCACACACACTACTATACTCTCTCACATACACTACTATACCCTCTCACATACACTACTATAGTCTCTCACACACACCATTATGCTTTCTCACACACACCACTATGCTTTCTCACACACACTACTATACTCTCTCACACACACTACTATACCCTCTCACATACACTACTATAGTCTGTGAGAGATTATAGTAGTGTATGTGAAAGACTATAGTGGTGTGTGTGAGAGAATATTGTAGTGTGTGTGAGAGACTACAGTAGTGTGTGTGTGAGACTATAGTGGTGTGTGTGAGAGAGAATATAGGTGTGTGTGAGAGAGAATAGTGGTGTGTGTGAGAGAGTATTATAGTGTATGTGAGAAAGTTTGACTGAAACGGAAGGGAGTTTAAATTCTCAGTTTCTGATTGGCCATCATATTTTCTGATTTTTCATCTTTGATAAAGGAGGCGGGATATAAGCCAGAGCACCACCAGAGTGTACCCTGTGTAGGAATATGGCTGACAGAGATCGTGTCAACCAAGCTTTCATCTTAAACAACATTTTATAGGATCAAACCCTGTTAACCAATACGGCTAATTCACTGCAACAGACCTGTTAGCGAGGAAATGTGGCACCTATTTAGACCGGCTAGGACAGGGGTTGGCCACCCGTGGCTCTGGAGGTGCATGTGGCTCTTTCAGCCTTATATTTTTTTAAATTTTAGTTCAAAATTTGAAGATTATTGTAATCTTGTAACATTAAAATACAGTGTGTTTAATGTTTTCTGTCTTTTTACAGAGTTCTAAATGTTTTCTTTGAATAAATGCAAATTCACAAGCAACACACTGGCCTAGTTTTTTATACACAGCATAAAAGTAAAAAAACAATATATGCAGTGTCATCTTCATTTTAGATGTCAAAACGGATCTGCGGCTCCTGGTGTTTTTTCTCTTTTGTGGAAACTGGGTCCAAATGGCTCTTTGAGTGTTAAACATTGCCGACCCCTGGGCTAAGGAGGTTAGCCTCATGAGTGGTGGTCCTCGCTATGAAACACAACGATGTTTTGGAAGATGGACATCAAAGCTCAAGAAAAGGTATGTTGACAGAATAAGATTGAATAATTTTTAATCTAACTTATGATTCTCTTTCTTTATAAAAGTAAGCTAAAGTGGTAGCATTCTTGTCACCTTAGACATTAGCATGCCTTCAAAATTAAGCTAACATAGCAGCATATTTGTTTTGTGATGGCAAAATGTACTCCTAATTATAATATTGATACAGGCATGTACCGAAAGCCATACTCAAAGCATTTCCATTGCATTTAATGTACTACTGCATATGTAAATAATTAATAATCTGAGTAATTCAATTAAAAGCATTTAATAAAACACCATGTTCAAGTTCAGACTTGTATAGTAGGCATAGTAGGCTAGGCTACACTGTGTAGTCTAAAATAGCTGTCTGCGCCTTTAAGGCTGCGCATAGCGGCAGAAGTCAGATTTGATTTTACTTGCCAAATGTGTATGGCTTTCGGAACATGCCTGTATCGGTATTATATTTAGGAGTATATTTTGCCATCAAAAAACAAATATTTTACTATGTAGCTTAATTTTTAAGGCATGCTAATGTCTAGGGCGAAAAGAATGCTACCATGTTATCTTACTTTTAAAAAGAAAGAGAATCATAAGTTAGATTTACAAATTTTAAATCATATTCTGTCAACACACCCTTACTTGGGCTTTGATGTCCATCTTCCAAAACATCGTTGTGTTTCATAGCGAGAACCACCACTCATGAGGCTAACCGCTCCAGCTCCGGTTCCTCTAGCCGGTCTAAATAGGTGCCGCATTTCCTCGCTAACAGGTTCTGACTGATAAGTCTGTTGCAGTGAATTAGCCGTATTGGTTAACAGGGTTTGATCCTGTAAAATGTTGTTTAAGATAGTGAAAGCTTGGTTGACACGATCTCTGTCAGCCATATTCCTACACAGGGTACATTCTGGTGGTGCACCGATGTCTGGCTTATATCCCGCCTCCTTTATCAAAGATGAGAAATCAGAAAATATGATGGCCAATCAAAAACAGAATTTAAACTCCCTTCCGTTTCAATCAAACTCTCTCACATACACTAATATACTCCCTCACACACACTACTATTCTCTCTCACACACACACTACTACACTCTCTCACACACACCACTATTGTCTCTCACACACACCATTATAGTCTCTCACACACACCACTATAGTGTCTCACACACACTACTATACTCTCTCACACACACTACTATAGTCTCTCACACATTACTATAATCTCTCACACACACCACTATAGTCTCTCACACACACCACTATAGTGTCTCACACACACTACTATACTCTCTCACATACACCACTAGTCTCACACACACTACTATAATCTCTCACACATACCAGTATAGTCTTTCACACACACTACTATAATCTCTCACATACACATGTACGAGGAGTATAGTAGTGCATGCGAATGAGTATAGTGGTGTATGTGCAAGAGTATGATACTGTGATAAGTGTGAGACCCAGAGACTATAGTAGTGTATGTGAGAGGGTATAATAGTGTGTGTGAGGGAGTATAGTAGTGTGTGTGAGAGACTATAGCAGTGTATGTGAGAGACTATAGCAGTGTATGTGAGAGAGTATAGCAGTGTATGTGAGAGACTATAGTAGTGTATGTGAGAGAGTATAGCTGTGTTTGTGAGAGGGTATAGCTGTGTTTGTGAGAGAGTATAGCTGTGTTTGTGAGAGAGTATAGCTGTGTTTGTGAGAGAGTATAGCAGTGTTTGTGAAAGAGTATAGTAGTGTATGTGTGAGACCAAGTATGGATAACGTCCTATACGGCCTCTCATAGTATTCTCTAGAGTGGAGACTGCAATGCATCCTTTGTTTTTGATAAACCTATAAAATCTCAAAGTGCATCAGATGTTTGTTGTATTGTCTCTTTACTGCCAAAAGTAAGAGATAAGAGTGCCATGTCATACAGGGGGGATTGCACAGGTGCAGTTTAGGTAATTAAAATAACAGTTCAGGCAATTAAAACACACATAAAAGGGGACATTTTATGCAAAAGTCACTTTTTTAAAAAACAAGTTATTATGGGTCTATGGGCTTTACAAAACATGTTCATGAAGTTCTTTGCACAAAATCACCCTCACATAAAGAGATATCACCAGCTTAATTCTTCAGTTTCAGGCCCTTACGAAATGAGCTGTTTGGACAGCGAGTCCTTTGTGACGTAATATTGGGCCAATTTGCATAGAGCCGCCCCTCATCTGTTGAGACCCCACCCACTAGATTCGTTAAAGATCCGCCATTTTCTCTGCTAGTTTTAGGAGCACACATAAGATGCTGAGCGCTGTGTCTACAGGCAGAGGCAAGTCACTCATGAAGTGTTGTGTTGTTACTGCAAAGAACAGCACAAATCCCTACACTTTCTTCCAGACAAAGAAAACAGAAGGACTGCGTGGCTCCATTTCATTCTCGATGGCCATGTCCCAACAACAGTCGGTTTCATTCCACCTTAAAAAGTTCCACCTTAAATATTTAAAGTGGAATGAAAAATTCGAATAAGGAGCTGTGAATAAGGAGTTTAAGTGAGAGTGATTTTGTGCAAAGAACTTCATGACCATGTTTTCTATAGCCGATGACCTATTATAACTAAAGTGAGTTTTGAATAATATGTCCCCTTTAAGTATTTAGAGGAAAAAAATGTGCACATTAAAAAGCACATTAAGCATTTAGAGGAAACCAAAAGTCCACTGGTCATTTATAGACAAAAGGGGTGCAGGAGGAGGCTACATGACCTGTGACATTGAGGAGCAGCTGACAGTGGAATTAAAGGAGGGAAAGATCTCCACAGCAACTGGGAGAGGCCAAGCTCATTCAACTGAAATAGCAGAGACAAATGTTGACAGATGTGAAGGAATGACGAGTGGAAGAGAAAAACATAAAAAAATAAGAGTTTTACAATTTGTAAAGCTCAGATATATTATACTGAATTATGGTACATATTACAGGTAAAGTAAAAAAAAACACATACATTATGCTTGTGCCACAAATCTATCAGTCTCTAAAAAAGGGGTATAACTTACTCAACAGACAGTAAGATACCCTGCATCTATTTTCTCTGGGACTGAAAGTATGTTCTTAACATCAAGTTTATTTTTTTGTTTTACTCATTAATTTAAACACTATCTGTGATCTGCCTTAAGATATGCATGACACAGCTGTTTTTCAGGTACTTTAAACCTTCCTCCTGCTTCCTGGAAAGCAGGCTGCTCGGCATCTGAAGGCTGGAGAATGGGCCACTCGGGATCCAGAGACTGAAGTACAGGCTGCTTGGGATCAGGAGACTGGTGCATGGGCTCCTCAGGCTCTGGATCACGTGCCCCTTGGACTCTGAAGTCTGGAGCACAGGCAGGGGCTGTATAGAACCAGAAAACGGGGTGCCATCGTCATAGAACCAGAAGACGGGGTCGCTAGCAAAGACGTGGTCCCTGGAGGACCAGTGTGTGCCGGTGAAGATGTGCCCTTCCGAGCACTCTTCTTTTTCTTTCATATTCTTTTCCCCTTTGTGGTGTTTGTACAGAGAAATGGAGTCCTTGGCCACCAGTTTTGCTGCCAGTTTTACTGGGTCAGCAGGTCTGCTCTAATGCCAGCCTCATCCTCACAATTCTTGGCCCAAATCCATGGCTGTTCCATAAAATGATTCACTGATGACCACAAAGGCATTTGTTGGCATGGCGAAACCTGAAACCAGCCCTGATGTGAAGTAGTCAGACTGAAAATGACGGACAGATCTAATTTCAGTGAAATAGTGGTTTGTGTAAAGCAGCTGTGAAAGTTATCAAGAAGACTAAATTAAAACTGAACTGAGTGGAAATTGGGACTTACTAATAATAATCTTTGTTATGATCAGAAAATGCATTAAGAGATTTTAGAGAAAGAGCCACATGTAGAAAATGATACATAATTTACTGTTTTGTGCATTAGTGCACACACACCCAGAGCATCACAGTACCTCCATCGCCTCGCCTTCTTCCCATAATGCATCTTAGTTCGTCTCTTCCCCAGGTAAGTGGCACACACACACACAGATGTCGAAAGAAAATGTAGAAGAAAATGTGATCCATTAGATAAGACCTTCTTCCTTCGCTCCATGGTCCAGTTCTGACGCAGCCCCATACGCCACAGAGGGTGCTGCACTGTGTTCGGACCCCTTTCTATTAGAGCGACATGATCTTTTTCAGGAGTTTCTTCTACAGCAGATCCTCTGTGGGAAAAGACCAGACGAGCTGGTCTTCACTCATCATGACCATCAGTGAGTCTCTGGTCTCCAGTATTCTTCCTTGGAGCACTTTTGGAAGGTTCTGACCACTGCACTCTGGGAACCCCCACAAGACCTGCCGTGCTGGAGTCATCCAGACATCATAGTTTGGTTCTTGTATAAGTGTCTTAGGTTATTTTGCCCATTTTTCTGTTTCCAACAACTTCAATAATTGACTGTTTATTAACTGCATAATATACACCTCCCCTCACAAGGAGACACTGCAACCAGATCATTGGCATTGTTTACTTTACATCTCAGTGGTTTTAATGTTGTGGTTGATTGGTGTGTATGTTGTGCTCCGCTGTGTAACCCTAGAAATGAACACGTACCTACTTGTATGTGTGTATGTAGCCACAGATCCACCACATGCTCAGAGGTTTATGAGGCTGTACGGCATCCTATGTTTTCAAAAAACCTGCAGTCTCTTTATTGCTATAAATAAGAGATAAGAGCACCTTGTCATACAGTCTGGAGGGCTGTGAAATTTAAGCTAACATTAATTCATGTTTTAGGTTGGGCAAATACACAGGTACTGTTGTTAAAAACACAGTTCAGGCATGAGAAACAGCAGCACTGTGTGATCAGGATGGGATTTTCAGGGACAGGTTTTACACAGCAGCATATTAAGTATTTAGAGGAAACCAAAAAGGCCACTGTTCATTTATAGACAAAAGGGGCCAGGTCCCCTCATATCATATATTTTCCCTTTCCTGCCCAGTGTCTGAGGTGAGGATTGTCCTGCTGGGGAAGAACAGGTCAGAGATCAGCAGAGTGAGAAACTTCATCCTGGACAGAGAGGCGTTTGATACTGAAGCTCCTCCTCCTTCAGTGG
This sequence comes from Hydrocynus forskahlii, assembly GCA_037974365.1. Classification (NCBI taxonomy): domain Eukaryota; kingdom Metazoa; phylum Chordata; class Actinopteri; order Characiformes; family Alestidae; genus Hydrocynus; species Hydrocynus forskahlii. Next base: position 4,691 of record JBBPCX010033088.1, on the reverse strand, counting down.
AGCAGCACAGTGAGAGAGCTCGAGGAACAGTGGAGGGAAGAAACTTCACACTCATCACCACACCTCACCTGTTTGATCCTCAACTCAGTCTTACTCAGCTGAATCAGAGAGTGAGAGAGTGTGTGTCTCTGTGTGCTCCTGGACCTCATGTTATAGTTCTGGTTCTACAACCAGATGATTTCACAGAGACAGACAGACACAGAGCACACACAATCCTCAAATCTTTTTCTGAGAATGCCTTTAAACACACCCTGGTGCTGATGACTCCGAAGCAGCTGTCAGGTTCCACTGTGGATGAAGATGAGAAAAATTCTTCTCAGAAGATCATAACAGAGTGCAGTAACAGGCATTTTGAGTTCAGCAGTGACTGCAGTCATTCTGCTCTTTTGGCTGTGATGGAGAAAATGGTTGAAGAGGAGGAAGAAGATCATCTTAAAAGTGAAGAACCTGAAGATGCAAGAGAACTTACTGAACAAACAGTAGAGGAAAGCAAACCAAATCTACTGAAAGAAGAACCAAAGAAGTCCAAAGAAAAATGTGAGTACAGTTTTATAAACTTAGTCAACCTAAAAGAGAAATCACAAAAAGTTTTCTTCCTTTTCCACTCATTTCTGAATGAAAAATATTCATTCATATTCATGAATGCAATACAGGATATTTGAGCAGGAAATATTTGAGGCTGGAACATGAATGTATTTCTCTTGGTGTTGGTGATGAATGTCACTGATGTCTGACATAATGTTTAGAAAAATAAAATATTAGGGGTTATAACATTTTGTTTATGTATTTTCTGGGGTTTCTTAAACAAGATTTATTATTTGCTGAAAGATTGATCTTAATGTTAACATGCTGCAGTATTATGGGTTGATGTAATTTTTCCCCACCCCTTGTTCAAGATTTAATAGTTTAATATCAGAAGGTGATTAGAGGCAATCAGAGTGTTTAGACTTCTACCAAAGATTACAAAGAAAAAATAAATTAGTCTTTTGAATTGAACTGAATGGCTCTACATATTGAGCTTAATATGACTAGGAACACTAACAAGGTAAAACAGAGCCATTTGGACTTCAGGTTGACTTTAGGTTAGACAGTTATTACAGTTATACAATAAAGCATTTTATTATTTTACATATTCAAAGTAAATGGATTTTGCATTGTTTACAGCCACTCTCTGTAATTTTGAGTTTGTGATAATAGTAAGGTTTGTCCCTCACATTTATATTTTATTTCCAGCAGGCAAAAGAATGACTTTGTTCTCAGAATTTGGTCGGGGCAGTAAAGTCTCTGGTGGTGAGTAATATTCAGTTTAGTCTAAATAAAACTCTGCTCAGAGCTGTAAAGGAGCTCTGCTCTGGGTTCAGATAAAACAAATGAAGTTTAATGTGCACTTTATTATTTCCTGATGTACTGCACACTAAAGAGTGAGAACATCATGTACATTTATGAAAATATGTTCAAAACAAATTATAACAAATAATTATAGAAGCTTTATGGAAAATAAGGAATAGGAGAAAATTACAATATCCAAAAGTTCTTTACGCTGCAGGATGTATATGGTCCCCCTCCACAGAGAGTAGAAAGCTTGGTTTTAGTGGTAATATGACACTGAACAGTATTCATGAAAGCCAGCCACCAGAAGATAACTGAAAAAAGCAGAAACATACATTAGTACTAGAGCAGATACAGTCCTGGAGCTTTTGTTTAGGTGATGGAACTTGTTGGTGATGTGATTGGAGGGAGACACTTCATCTTTGAAGAGTATGAAAGTTAGAAATGAAGAAACAGGAGAACCTTATCACACACAAGATCAAGGGCATAAAGACTAAACAGTTATCTGAAAAGTCTTGAAATAGTCTTGACTCAACAGATGACATTTAATATAAGCAGGAACATGAACTAACAAAGTAAAACAGATCTGTTTTGACTTCAGGTTGATTTTAAATTAGACAGTTATTAGAGTGATTGAGGAATGTGGTTTATTAGCCTGAAAGATAAGGAACTGTTTCAAAATATCTGTTTTTTACATAGTTTACAGTCAGTGTCTGTATTTCTCAGAATGTCGTGTTTGTGATAATGTTCGTGATATATCACTGTATTAGAGATACAGGAAAGCAGTTTATTTTTCACGAATTTCAAATAGATTGATTTTATATAGTTTAAAGTCACTGTCTGTACTTTTCAGAAAGTGGTGTTTCTGATAATGTTTGCCCCTCATATTAATATTTCATTTCCAGCAGGAAGATTTAAAGGTTCGATGCCAGGATTTGGTCGGGGCAGTAAAGTCTCTGGTGGTGAGTAATAATCAGTTCAGTCTAAATAAAACTCTGTTCAGTGAGTTTTGAAAGAACTCTGCTCTGGGGTCAGATGAACTCTACTGCACAGTCACTCTGGTAATATGAAGACTCGGCTGAGGCAAAAATAAGACTAGCTCTGTGCGCTCATTAGGGGTCTATGCACCAAAAATTACTCATTCTCATTCTCATTTTAAACAATGTGGGGGAAAAAAGACAGTCAGTCACAGAAACACTGAATTTGGAAGAAAGGTGCCATTTGCTCAGCACTACAAAGTCACATCAGGGACTAACATGGGTCTACAGCAAATCTGTTTTTGTTTGTGTTCATAACTCCTGAATGGCGAGGCTTAGGGACAGAATTCTTTCTGTTTTTTGCTCCTTTAAGCTCCTCCCCTGAAATTGGCTAAACTTGTCCTTATGCCCTTTTTATATTTTTCCCAATATTGCCCAGTGTGTGAGGAGCTGAGGATTGTTCTGCTGGGGGAGAACAGATCAGAGATCAGCAGAGTGGGAAACTTCATCCTCGGCAGAAAGGCGTTTAATACTGAAGCTCCTTCTCCAGCAGTAGAGCAGCACAGTGAGAGAGCTCGAGGAACAGTGGAGGGAAGATACTTCACACTCATCACCACACCTCACCTGTTTGATCCTCAACTCTCTGTAGAAGAACTGAATCAGAGAGTGAGAGAGTGTGTGTCTCTGTGTGCTCCTGGACCTCATGTGTTTTTACTGGTACTGCAGTCAGAGAACTTCACGAAGCAGAATGAAGATGGAATCAGACGTGTGCTGAAGGTTTACAGTCCAGATTCTCTGAAACACACAGTGGTGTTATTCACAGGGAGGAGCCCTGGAGGTAAACAGACAGAGAAGAATCAGGATTTGCACAAATTCATCAAAGAATGTCAAGGGAGATCTGAGAAAATCCCTGAACTTCAAAAACAACACGTTCCCCAGCTTTTGAAGAAGATAGATGAGGTGATGAAGCAGAATGGAGGAGAATGCCTAACCTGTGACATTAAGGACCAGCTGACAGTGGAATTAAAGGAGGGAAAGATTTCTGCAGCATCTAGGAGAGGCCAAACTCATTCCACTGAAACAGCAAAGACAGATGTGGACAGATGTGAAGGAATTAAGGGTAATGTGTTAAACTGAGTTTAAAATGAAACTGAAGTGTTTGGGGGCATATTTGGGGGCTTATTTAGGGTTTACACTTTAAAAATAAGCATTTTTAGACATTTTCTGTACCACATCACCAAACTGTGGTTTTTTACTGTACGCGGGTGCTGGGGTTTACTGTACAGTGATTTTGCATGAAGCACTGATGGAGCAGTGAGTAGCTTCAGTAAACAGGAGAATGGCGTGGCAAGCTCGCTCTTTTAAATTTGGTGTTTATCACGTTTTGGAAAAGAGTCCTTCAGATATGAACTCACCCATCAGCCTTTTATCAGTACAATGACAGTGAAACACCTATATGTGCAAGTTTGTTGAATGTGTTGTAAACATGCTACTATGTGCATATGGTGTTATACTGTACACTGTATTTTAATACAACATGTAACATTATGCTTGTCCCACAGATTTGCCATTTTCTGAGACGCGGAAAGGTAGGACCCCACCTCCAGACAGAAAGTTACACTAAATCTACACTATATGGACAAAAGTATTAGTACATACCTGTTTTTAAGGGTTGGAGTTAATAATAATAATAATAATAATAATAATAATAACAATAATAATAATGATGATAAATAATAATAATAAATCATAAATAATAATAATAATAATAATAATATTTCATTACAATGAGTTCATTACTTCCAGTGAATCTTAATACTTCACCATATGAAAGACATTCTTGATGATGCCATGCTTCCAACTTTGTGGACAGAACTTGGGAAAGAACCTTTTCTACTCCAGCATGACTGTGTCACAAACCGATCCTGTCTGGACAGAGAAGTAGAGGCACAGACACAGACTTCCATGACTGATATGAACAGAACTAGAACTTGAACAGAAACAAGGCAGGAGGGCCAGACACAAAAAGAGAAACTAGATGATAGGGTAGGATATAGACCAGTGAGGGAAGACCCATAACACAACTGAAGCTTAAACTACTAAATACTAAAGGCACAGGCACAGGCACAGACTTCCATGACTGATATGAGCTGCGAGCTGGACCCTCTGGCTGAGATGAGCTGCGAGCTGGGTCCTCTGGCGGAGATGAGCTGCATGTTGAAGCCTCAGGAGGAGATGAGCTGCGAGCTGAAGCCTCAGGAGGAGATGAGCTGCGAGCTGGCGCTTTTTGAAAAACTGAATGGTGCGCTGGAGACGCTGGAGAAGCTGAATGGAGTGCTGGAGACGCTGGAGGAGCTGAATGGAGTGCTGGAGACGCTGGAGGAG
>JBBPCX010033077.1:0-15952 GCA_037974365.1 Hydrocynus forskahlii | reverse complement strand
ATGGGTCTTTTGTGTATGTAGAAAGTGTTTCAGATCTTTGAGTTCAGCTCATGAAAAATGGGAGCAAAAACAAAAGTTTTGCGTTTATATTTTTGTTCAGTATATATGTATAGCTGTGTAACTTAATACAGCATTACATTCAGAGACTTTGGTCCCAAAATGTCCTTCGTTGCAAAGACACTAAATTGACCAGTAGGTTGAAAACAAATCAAATTAACTCCAAATCTTGATTTTTTGGTGTAGTGCTACAATTTTTCTAACAAACATACAAGTAAACAAAAACATATCTTAACCTGTTTAAACCACATGCAGCTCGTCATTAAGATGTCACAGACTTGTGGACATGGTTTGGGACACAGCAGGGCCTACTGTGAGCTATAAAAATGGACAAAACCTCGTTTGGAGATCTTGAATCAGTTTGGTCTGTCTCCTGCTCTTTTACTGGTCCTCTAATTCTGTAGCACTGCACTCAGTGAATCACACTGTATCTTAAAACAAACTGACACGTTTGCACTGTTTTAATGAGTTGGGTGTGGTTTGAACATGTTGAGAAAAGTTCTGAAAGTGTATTCACAGGATGTCTGTGTGCTATTGCCGTCCAGTATTTGTTAGCAACATTAGCCTTATGGCTTCAGTTCTAAACACAATGTGGTAAGTGAAAAGTGTAGTAAATTTGATGTTTTGCCATAAGACTGCCCTTGTCCAGTGGTAATAAAACAGCCCCAAAGATACCATGCCACCAGCAGTTTCACAGTTGGGATGTGGTTCTTGTGCTGGAATGCTGTGTTCAGTTTTTGTCCATGAAGTTTTAGTTTTGCCTTATCAGTCTACAGAACATTCTTTCAGTAGTCTACGGTCTCATCCATGCGGTCTTTTGTAAACTTTAAATAGGCAACAGTATCTGTCCTGGAGAGCAGAGGCTTTTACCCCTCTGTCATTCCTTACATGTTGTTTTCTTTCAGTTTTTGCCTGATGGTGTACTCATGAACACTGACATTAGCTAGTGTAAGAGCGGTTCTCAAATGCATAGATGTCCTCCTCTCAGGTCCTCCTCTCAGATATCCTTTGATGTTGAAGTGATTTTTGTTGGAGAACTGTTCCTGGGAAGATCATTTTTTTCCATTTGAACATGACAGTGCATTGGTGTCCAAAGTCCAAATTCTTCAGAGATCATTTGTAACCTACACCCCCTCAGATTCTGAGGCCCTCATAAATCTTCTTTGATTGAGACATGATATACACTCACAGATGTGTGTGTGCCATAATTTGATTCCACTCCTGCAGAAGACCAGGTTTGATCAACACAAAGCAATTCAACATCCGCTGTCATTATGTTTTGTGAATTCAGCCTGTAGTGTGTGTATGTGTGTGCGGATGTTTGTGTGTGTGTGTGCATGTGTGTGTGTGTTAATGTCCCACTTTCCTGTATTTCTGATTTCTTGTGTTGACTCACTGCAGGTGCAGATGTGGGAGCAGATGTGGCGAGACACACAGGGTGAGAGGTGCAGGCCCCAGATTCCAACTACCTTTCTGGCAGACCCCCCAGCTGTCAAAGATCTGCTTCGAGCTGAGCTCCAGCTACTGCTTCTCACTCTGCAAGAGAAAGCAGCAAGGCTAGGCAGGTATGGAGATGTCTATAATGAACCATTACATGGGGTTTTCAGAAATGGGGACTTCTTGGTTGCCCCATAAATGATCCTCTCTCTCTTCAGTTTCCACACTTGTTCTCAGAGTGGCAAGGGTGAGTCTGGCTTCCTGTACATGGCAGAAACTGTCCAGAACTTAATACTAAGCTTCTCAGAGTTCCCCATTCTCTGCTATAGTTTTTCTTTGAGCTGCTGTTTTTACTTGAAGCACACCACTTGAGAAGGTCATCTGCTGAAACTGTGCAAACAAGAACAAAAGAACATTATATATTTTACATTTACAGCATTTAGCAGGCGGTTTTATCCAAAGCGACTTCCATTCCCTAACTACAAGGCACAGTCTCCCTGGAGAGCCTTGGTCAGGGACCCAGTGGTGGTATGCTGAAGGTAGGATTCGACCCCATGACCTCTTGGTCCAGAGGCTAGTATCCTACCCACTAGGCCACCACCACTCCATATACAAAGGCATGATGTTTACAAAATTGCAAGTCTTTATACAGTTAAAATCTTTAATAATGGTTCTGTTAACTACTTGCCATTCTTATGTAAATGTTAGTGTATATGTGGCTATTGTTGATATTAGTGAGATATACTTCACTTTATTTTGTGGACAACCATGCACAGGATGTGTAGGTATTTTGTATCACCAGGGGTCTCATTTATAAAACTTTGCGTACGCAAAGGATAAGTCAGATTTATGAAAACGTGAGCGCGCATACTTGCAAGCAAAATATGCTTTATAAATCGCACCCTACCCAGGATTGTTCGCACTTGACTTTTCCGCACATTCCGCCCTCGACATGCCCCCGTTCAACCATACATGTTAAATGCAAATCACCTCATGAATATTTAAGCCTCCGATGTAAACCTGAAAAAATGGCATCATGGCAGGGGAAAAGTAAGAAAATTTCTAAAACCGAAATAGATAGGCTTGTGGGAGAAGTGGAAAGCCAAAAAAAAAAATGGTTTGGTGGTCACAGTAGTGGGATGACAAAGAAAAAAAAGAAAGGCAGAGTGTTAACCAGAAGTTTAACATTTTTTGGGGTATTTTTTAAACTTTATACAATTCAATTGTATGACAAATTTTGGTCAAACTAAATATAATAAATACAAATAAGTGACTTGCATATTAAGATTTACACACTTTAAATTGTTCAAGCACTAGAGTTTAACAAATTGATTTTAAATAATTGCAATAAAAAATTGCAAAATAAAGACACTTATGCAATAAAATCATAAAGTAAACAATAAATCATGAATCTTTATAAACCATAAATTAATTAAATATATAAGTTATAGTAATATGGTTTTGTATAATAGACTATTATGTTTTCTTTCATAAATTTAATACAGTATTATTTTGTAAATGAAATATATATTTTAAATTACATTTATTATAATCAATTTTATATACAGTCAATTTAGAGAATATTTTATTAAACTTAGTAATTTATTTAAAACTTAACATGGTCACAAATTATTGTTTCAACGTAAAAACGTACTAAAACATATAAAAGAAAAAATCTTCATTAGTTGCATTAGAGGTCTCCTACATCAATATCTGACAGGTGAAAAAGGTCTTTTTTTCTGTATTTGGGTCTTACAGGTTTAAGTAAGGTAGTCACAATTCATACATACACAATTCATACATACACATTTTTCATACATACACATTTTTTTTGCTTTTTTCGTGGCAATTTGTTTCTTATGCATTTTAGTTCTAAATTATTAAGAAAAATATAAATTTCATTTTCATATAAAATATAACTGTTTTAATGTTTTTGTACTGTAGGGAGAACACAAAGAAAGCTCGTCTTTCGTGTCATTAACAGGTTGCTTGCTGCCTGAGGCACAGAAAATCTCAAGAGTTCTTTTTATTCTATTACAAAGCGCCATCGACATATTTTAATTAAAACAAATATTTCAAAACTAGGATATTCAAGGTTTCTCGTGGTGTTACTTATATGTTTCTAGGACAAAAACTCGCGGAGCTTTAGATGATTGTTTTGGAACAGTTGATATATCCCACTGTACTCAGAGCAGGACGGACTGAATAAGACACGCCGCCTAGAGAACAGTAAATTATTGAACTGTAAAAATTATTGGTGATTACCTTACATTTTACTGTATTTTTATTACTAAAAATTACACGAATTTATTACAGTATTTACCTGCTTATACCAAAGAAAACGACAGCGCATACCAAAGAAAATGCCCGTGCATGAATTACAGTACAGTCTGTACAGTTCTGTGTGTAAACTGTCCAGTACGAAAATGGGCTTTCCTTTATATTTTCGTTAATGGTAATATATTAAACTGATTTTAAAATGAAATCAAAGTGTTTTGGGAGCATATCACATTTCCACTATATGCGAGTGTTATAGGAACGGAACCCCCACGATTATACTATAATACAAAAACAACACTACAATCACTGTTTTCTCAAATGTTTAATAAATATGCTGAAATATGATCTTAAAGAGATTTACAATCAGCAACAATAATAATGTTCTTAGTCATACAAACATCACACAAGTGCTCTATTTATTTACGTATTCCAGTCTAGCATAGCCGAAGCACAGACTCTCTGGTTTACCTCCAGGAGCGGTGGGTAGGTGTCTCGCTACCGCAGCAGGCATTAAAAGTGTAGATTAAATTAAGATTTGAGTCGAATTATATATTTTACTTACATATTTATTCTCTATTATAAATGTGTGACTGCATATGTGAAACTGAATGTATGGTGTATTACTCACTGGCACAAGGAATTATTATAGACCTATATGTACTAACATACTCACCCTCCTCACCCGCGGACGCGTTTTTTTTTTCCAAAATGTTCGCACGCTTGGTTCAGAGTTTGCGCAAATATATGCACATTCTGCCGTCAAGTTTTTTTCTATAGATCGCAACTTATGCGTAGGAACAGGCGTACGCATCTTTTAGGTCTGTTTTGTGCGTACACAACGGTTAGAAATGAGACCCCAGGGCTGGGGACTCAAAGAAAATTGCCTCAGTTTATGACCTTTTATGCTCAGGTATTAGTATTATATTACCTAGACAGGTTTCTTTGAGGTAATTGAAAAAAGAAACTGTTGGAATTTATTTGTTGGGGTCCTATAGATGTTGGACTTAGAAATAATCAGCCATTGTGCTTGTCCAAGCTTCATTTCTTACCGCCCTCACAAATAAATGTGCTGATAAATGTGCTGACCTTAAAGAGGTCCCTGAGGTAGGGGTCAGAGGTCTGGGCCTCACTTTTTCAAATGTGGTCAGGGTTCCAAGGAGAATGAATGCTGCATTTTTAAATCATTTACATACTGGGGTGGAAACAGAAACAACAGGGAAAACTTTAGAGAACCAGTATGGAAAATAATAGGACTTTGCCTGTACTTCTTGCAGTTGTCGTTAAAAAAACCTTTATTTTGCTTTATTTGTTTAACTAATACTTTGTTTGCATTTAGCATTTTTTTATGATCACACTGGAATTTCTTGCCTAGTTATCTCAATAGTTGAGAGTCCTTCATTGTAAAATAGTTTTCTCTGGGCCTTGCCAGTCATTGTTACAATGCATCCGGATGACTATTTAACTCTTTGTAAAGAAGTTATTTACAGGTACCAATAAGGCAGAAGGAGTGGTCGTCTCTAAGTGATGGAAGGATGCTAGGAAGAATGTGGGCTTCTTCCTTTTGAAAAGCGGCTTATTTGTTGTCCTATGCAATGATTTACACACGTCATGTGTGGCGGTGAAACTTCACTCGATTTGTAGATGCATTGTAGATGCAAACTGACATGACATGGCAATTAAGATTAAAAAGCAAGAAAGGATAGCACAGATTCCCAGACACGGATAAAGCTTAATCATAGATTGAAAAGTTTTTTCAATGGAGAAGCCTATTGAGAGTGTCATTTTGTCCACCCCAGGCTTAATCTGTGTCCGGAAAACTGTCTCTTAAACTGTTCATTAAATCTTGGAGGAAATAGCCCAGGGTTGTGCTTGGTGCAGTGCACCTCATTGTTTGGAGCAGGTGCACGCCAAATGGCAGTACAGTTAATCAGAGGGAGTGAATCTCCAGCTTACAAAGAGCTTTAAAGAGTAATTTGCGATTTCTTTCATGCGCCACTAAAATAAATTGTCCGGCTTGACACCAGCAGATGCCCAGTGCATGATCGCTGCACCAAGAAACACAGCTTTGTGGTCCTGTTTGTTTCTTAGCTCGATTCTCTCTCTTTCTCGCTCAGATCTTATCATTAAAGGGATAGTTTGGTTAAACATGTATGGATTCCCTCTTACACCAAGAGTAGTCCTCCAGGATAGGATCTATAGGCTAACATGTGCATAAAACTCATACTGATCAATTATAACCATGTAAACTGCATATGCATAAATCTAACACACACTTGCCTTAAACCACAATGAGTTCTTAAGTAATCACAAATAGATTACTGATGTACTGATATCTGTATTGAAAAATGGACAGTACTCCATTCCTGAAATCCAGATGTAGTTTTAGTCAAATAAATAGAAAACAAAAAAGCCAGCTGATTATGTGCATTTGCCATTCTTGTCCACCTAACCCTAATAAGATTCTGAGGCCTATTGAAAAAAGGTGTTATGGTCATATGATAGCAGAATCAAAGGATTTGGTCTCACCAAATGGTACATGTGTTGGAATGCCAGTATGGCTCACCATCCAAAGAATTATTTGAAGATTGCACTCCACCTGCAGTCACAATTTTAAACAGTTCTGTAAAGAAGAGTGGGCATTAAGTGTCTTCGTTTCAGGCTACAAAGCAACAAAATGGGAACATTCTGAAGGGGATGAGTCTATTCTATGCCCACAGTACATTTGGGGTAAGTGGAAAAATGTGTTCAGTGTCTTGCTGAAGTATTCCTTTACCCACTTTTGGGTGGACATATGGATCTGTGCCCACTGGTCTGCCCCAATCGTGGGGGGAGCGTTCCCAGCACCATGCACCATTCAGAGCAGGAAACCTTTGAATGTGGTGTGGCAGAGAGTGCTTCAAGCAGAGTCTGGCCTAGCCTTCTGAAAAGAGACCTGATTTATATGAGCTGATTGGCAGTGGGTTTTTTTCTCTCTGCCTCTCTTTCCCTTCCCTTTTGCCGGCTTCCCTTCCCTCTTGTGTGGTCCATCTCCGCTCTTTGTTGCATGTGATTTGTTATGGGTAGGCGGTGGAGCTGCACCTGTTTCTGTTGCACCAAATTACCACTGAATTCCATTGAGATGAAGGACCTTAGCATAAGGCTCGTTCGAGCAGGGCCAAAGGAGCTCGCCTAAATCTCCACAAGAAAAGTGGAATAACAATCAGCACAGGAAGCCTCTAAGCATGAAACACTTGTGTGTGCTGCATATTTCACATGCAGGAAGCCTGTAGGAAAAGTGCTATGAATGGGTCATTATTTTGTGTGAATGCATAACTTAGCTAGTATAATGAAGCCAGAAGTTTTTTTTGATATTGTGGCTCTGTACCATCTCTCTCCAATGACATTAGGAGTCTTCACTGAGAGAGCAACTCTGTTCTGCTTTCTGGTCTGTGTTAGTGGCCACAATGTAGCTTCTGTGCAACAACCCTCCCTCCCCTTATGTGTATTGTATAAGCATGCAGTCTACTCTCTAGTCAGCATCTTAATATGGAACACCTATAATACACACTTTATAAACTAAATATATGTATTGCTGTGTTGTGCTCATAATTGGACTCCTCCATGCCACAAAATCAAAGGCTTAATTCAGGAGTGTTTCTGCTTAGCATTTCTAAGAGTGTGAAAACCAGTGAGGCATGTAGCACAGGCAGAACAGGTAAGTCTATAATTCCAGCTGATATTTAGGTCTTCAGCATCATTTGTGTAGACTGTGATGGCAGTGTAGACTAAACAAGACGCACACACACACACCTACACACAAACACACACACACACACACCTACACACACAAACACACACTCACAGTTCTCTGAGTAAGTCCTTTAATGATAAGGCATTGTAGTTCCTAACACATGCTCAAACATGGCTTTATGCTTTCTGATCTTGGCACGCACACACACATGCACGTTCTTGCACACACACACAGGGAGGTTTTTGTTTCATAGGCAGAGAATTGGCCAGAGATGAAAGACATGATTCTCTGACTATTTCTCTCTCTCTCTCTCTCTCTCTCTCTCTCTCTCTCTCTCTCTTTCTCTCTCTCGCTCTCTCTAACTCTCTGTCTCACTCTCACTCCTTTTTTTCTGTCTGTCTTCCCCAAAGCATGTGTTGCAGGATTTTTCGGGTTTTAAAGGGAAAATCAACAATTAGATGCGTCTAGAAGATATGTGAATACACATATAATATATACACACACAAACTACAGGAACACATATAGGTCTAAGCTAAATTTTGTGATTTTGTGTTTGTGTGTGTGTGTTTTTGTGAGAGAGACAGACAGAGAGAGAGAGATGTTTGTCATTGATTTTTGTTAAAGAATTCTTTGTGGATCTCGGTGAATTCTGGGCATTCTGTCAGGAAGTACAGCTCTGTTTCTAGTTTGTTTAGTTTAAACTGCTGGCACATTCTTCTCTCCTGAAGCAGATCTTTTGTTCCTGTTGGTCTCTATAGTCAGGTTCTGCTGACTGAGTCTATACTTCATCAGTCTGGTTCTATGTTTTAGGACAGTCACTGTGCTACAGTGCACTGATGTTTTAGGGCCAAATAAGATTTCATTTAGCTTGTGTTTCTGTTTAGGTGATGTAATTTTGTTTACTCTGATCAAATTGTTTGTGTTCTGGTCCTGAGCCTGTTGTGGGTCACTGGGTTATTGTGACTGTTTGTTGGTGATTAACTGTAGCTCAGGACCAGTAGGGTTAGAGGACTGTTGTCGTTGTTTAACTCTTATATTGCAGAGATTTATAATAACTAGGGTTGCACCGAAACCGATACCAGTATCAGGTATCGGGCCGATACTTCATTAAAATACTCATACTCGTATTCGTACGTTAATTGCCGATACCATGCACCGATACCACTAAACAATATCCAATTTCACTACATCAACTGACCACGCTGGGCGGATGTGATTTGTTGTCCTGCCTGACTTCAATATCTAGGGGGAGACAACGAGCTGGAAACGTCAGATATTCTATCCACGAGCTATGAGGCGTAAGCAATGTCAGCGATTTGGAGATAAAATATTTTAAGATAAAAGATGACGACAGGAGTAAGGCAGACTGTAAGATCTGTACTGCTACGGTGTCGAGGGGAAAAAATGAAAGTACATCGTTTAACACTAGCAGTTTGATTAAACATCTGAAGACGCATCACAGTGCTAAGTACACGGAGTTGCTAATGCTAGTGCAAGACCGTGGCAACCAACCTTAACGCACGTTTTTGTGTACATGAAAGCAGGAGACTCTTTTGATACTTTCTTTAAGGGTGTTTTCACATATAGTCCTCTTTAAAGGAACCGAACTCAGTCCTCTAGAAGTGATCCAAAAAGTGGACGTACAGAAAGGGACTCAGCTCTTTTTATGTTCACAGTGTGAGTTCATTTGAAGGTGACTCGGTTCGTTTTATGTTCACACTATGAGTTCATTTGAAGGGGACTCGGTTCTTTTTATGTTCACACTGTGAGTTCATTTGAAGGGGACTCGGTTCTGTTTCTGCTCCGGGGCTGTACCACGTCATCTGACTACGGCAAGCCTACAGGGCAAAACAGTCGAAGTGAATCCGGAGTGCTTTGGTCCGTATACTTGCTATACTTATACTCAAGCATACTTAATAAAATGAACTTCAAGTATACTACTTTTAGCTCAGGGTAGGCTTGTCAATCTGTAGAAGAGAAAATAAAACCGGTCTCCAAATTACTTGCACTTGCATGGACACCATTCTAAGAAATATTGGTATTGGTACTTGGTATCAGCAAGTACACAAATAAAAATACTCGTACTCGTATCGGTTTGTAAAAAATGGTATTGTTGCATCCCTAATCATTAATTTAGGAAGCAACTCTGATTTTATTTTATAAAAACATGTATTACCAAACAGAACACGTATTCACTCTATAAAATTTCCAGGAATGAGTAAACCATGTTTCAGCATATTTCAAGGGCCATTCATTTCACACATATATCTGCGTAAAAGTAGACCCACTCAAAAAAAAGTGATGTCTCTTTAAGAACAGGTGGACCTGCAGATGTAGCGGAGAAAACTGAGCCCTAACTAAGCAAAGGTGAGATCTTCGTGTAGACGGAGAGGGAGAGAGAGCGTGAGAGCAAGGGATCATGTGATACTGGAAAAACGTGGAATTGAACATATAATAAAATAGGAAATTTACAATTTAGTATTGCAACACCAGAATGGCTGGTGGCTTAGTGGATAGGAAGTAACCCCAGTGATCAGAATGTTGTGAGTTTGAATCCCAGGACTGCCAGCGGCACCACTGAGGTACCCTTGAGCAAGGTACCGTCCACACACTCTGCTCCCCAGGCGCCGTGGCGCTGGCTGCTCATTGCTTCATTTGGTGAATGGGTTAAATGCAGAGAAAGAATTTTGCACTGTTCACACTACAAGGTGCATGATTATAAGGGTTCACTTTACTTTTGATAAAATGAAAAAGCTGTAAAATAACTGTTTGAACTTACCTTTTTGATCGTAGATGCAAAGCCTTGTTGAGTCCTTATTACATTTAGTATGCTGAGAAGTGTTAGAAGTTTTTCGGGTTGTATAATATGTGTGTTAACCTGGTTCAAAATGAGTTTGTTGGTTTTGCTAGCACCATTCCAGATTTGTTCTGTCTCCACCATATTGAGGGTGCAGTTGTTGTTTGTTTTGTTTTAAATGTCATTTTAGTTCAGTTGGTAAAGGTTGATCACTGTTACTGATAATTGTTTTTTGGTATGACACTGTATTATTGTATAGGTCGGGTTTTTTATGACTTGAAACGTCAGGGTTCAAAGTGAGTTATGGAAACCATTCCTCCTCTTCCTCCTGCTGAAGAGTTCATAATTCTGGGGATGAGTAAATAGTCAGCACCTTGAGATCTGAGTGAGCACGGAGGTTCGAAGTAAGAGATGAGTTCACGAAGGTATACATGTTTTATATGTGAAGGCTTTATATGTCAATGGTAGAATTTTATCGTCAAAACGAAATTCATCACTACCATACTTTGCAGGTACCTGTGGGTCTGCACCTCCTTGGTTCCTAGTCAGTTTAGAAATTGTACTAAACAGAAACCTGGGATTATTTTTGTTAGCGTCAGTGAGGGACGATAAATAGTCTGAGCGTGCCATGGTAAGTGCTCTGTTGTAGTCTCTCCTTCTAGGAGGAGTGCAAAGATTCCAGTTTGGTTGATTGCCATTTACGCTATGCCATTAAGTCTATTTTGTTTATACAGGTAAGAATATGGTAATCACCTTCTGTAGATATTAAAGATAAGTATCTATGCCTAATCAGTTGGGATGGAAGCTGATCCTGTGTTCTCCATTGTTATGGATTATTGCTACATTTATATATATATATATAAAACCTCAATTTTTTTAACTTACATATTTTATCTCTAACTTGTGGTGCTCCTTGTTTAAGCTATTTACTTTTTTAGATTTGTGTTTTAGAATTTTTCAGATTTGTGTTTTATTTATTTTAAATTGTATTTACATTTATACTTATACTTTACTTGTACCCCTTTTTTTATTTGTGTTTTTAAAAGATTCCAGTATATATAATAAATTTTCTTATTGTTTATAATGTTCGCACAATCATAAAAGGGGCGGTTCAGGGTACATTTCACTGCATGTTGCACTGAAGCATGCATGTGACAAATAAAGAATATTGAATCTTGAATCTTAAATAAGTATAGCAGAGTAGAAACTGTTTACCTTTATTTATACCATACTTACCGGTAAGTTATTTTCCTTGTTCTACCTTTTTCTAAAAATTTTTTGTAAATTCCAGAGTAAGCCTGAAACGAAACATAACAATTAGTAATACAAAAAGACATTTACCTTTTGACACTTGTCTGTGGCTTCATAACTGCTCGCATCGAACCTAAGCACACTGGTGCCTATAGGCCTCTACCTGCCACTCACTGTTGTAGAAATGGGTTACACAATACTATGAATACTATTGTGTTTTGTTTGTAGTTTACATTCAGCAGATGCTACAAAAACTAAATAGACACACACACATACACACACACTTTTGGAATAGGTCCAAATCTATGTTAGTACTATAGTTGTAGGAATCCTGATCTATCCTGTCCTCTGTATTTGGCCACATGTTCTCAACAACATCACATCTGTTGTGACTGACCCTCTTGCGATACATCTAGGGTAGTATCCCATATATAGAGATGAGAGTGAACTGAGAGGAACACACCTGGTTGGGTAATCGTAGGAAATGGAAACCTCTTTTTGGTTTAATTTTCATTTTATTTATTTTATCTTTTGTTGTATGAAATCATTTTTACAATGTTTTAAAAGGCTTGTGATAGTAATGTAGCAGATAATTCAGGTTTGAAAGTATGTTTAATGGTTTTGATAAGATGGTGGTAGATTTTAAGTGTGAAAAGAGTCGGTAAGTACAGTTTAGCTCTTCTGAACTGGTATTACAGCAACTGTATAAATAGTTTTGAGAAAGTGACTTTAGTACTGCAGAATGCATCCTAGCAATTGAGAAAAACGAATAAAATTAAATACAAACACCAAGATGAATTGTAAATATATTGAATCTGACATGTTGACAAGTTGAATTAAAATGTCAAACTCTTCTCTTTCAGCTCGTGTTAATCTGGACTGTGGAGGGGCCATGTTTGATACATTACATTACATTACATTCATTTGGCAGATGCTTTTCTCCAGAGCGACTTACAATATGAGGAAACATTCAAGTTTCAGGACAGCGAGAGAACCAGAGGACAGTGTGAGAACCAGAGATTCTTTATGTAAGAGTGGTGCAAGAAGTGCATTAGGAGAGGAGATGCTCTCTGAACAGATAAGTTTTCAGGAAACATTTCTGACATTTCAGCTTCCAATATCATGCTGACTGCATTTCTGGTTTTTGGTGTGTTTTTCTCTATTTTCCAATGTACTCCATCCACCTCTGACATTATTTTTTGAGCAAAAAGGCCCCATGCAGAGACACAAACTGAAGGAAATGAGGCAAGCAAACTGCCTTAATATTTTTAGGTTCACAAAATCAAATGTTCGTGGGACATTTAGGTTAGTTAATCATATATAATTGAATTTCATAATAATTTCATTATTAAGAAAGGCCACTTTTACATTTTCCTGGAACAAATCATTAATTAAATCGTCAAAGTCATTTTCGTTACTTAATGTAATAAAGTTGCCGAAGTTCAGCCTTTAAATTACGCAGCTACAGCTCTAAATTACATGAGTGACTACTTAAACACACTGTGGCAACTGATTGCCTTGAACTGAAATAACTGTGTGGCGCCGACTCAAAGGACACGTGTCATGAACAGACATATGATGGAAGCATTTAAGCTGCATTAACTTCTGTGCTTCGAAGGAAACACTTGGCTGCTGATGACTTAAGACCATTTCTTGCACTTGTTCATTAGTAACAAATAACTGCCAACAGTTTTTATCTTTGTGACCAGTCCAGTGACTCCAACCACCATTAGAGACCATTAGTAATATAGGCTGTAATTTCAAACTGCAATCGAATGGTTGATATAATGTGCCTAACCTTTAGCATGAAGGCTATATATTAGAAACAAAAAAGAATTCTGATGATAACTGATAAAAAAAAAAAATACTAATAACAGCTATTTTACAGAGACCAATAAACGGCTAAAAATGCTGGGGAGCTTGGTTCAGCAGTTCTGTCTGCTTTTGTCAGTTCATTTTACTGAAACTGGCAGTTCAGTTCACTGAAACGGCAAATAGAGACCAACTAACTCAAATTAAAATACAAACGGGGTCCTGAACGGCGCTGTTTATCATAGGGAGACTCAATCCCAGATTTGATCCCAGATCCCAAAGAGCACAGTTGGCTTTGCTCCCCCTGTAGCATGACCCACCCCCTATCCTCCCCCTATCACTCAGCACAGGGCATATGACATAATAGATTTGGCAGTTAGTGTTCTCCTCCTAGAGAGCTGAGCTGTTTATTGACATTGCATTATTGTCAGTTTAAAAAGACACTAAGTTCATAAGATTCAGAGGAAGCCATGGTGACACTGGTGGTGTTGATGGTATTGTGTGAATAGGGCAGTCCTAGACCTAGTGTTTTCTTTAATCAATCCAATTAACTAATCTAACATTAGGAAAATATACTGTGGGGAAAAAAAAACAGTGGAGACATGAATTAATTAAATGAACATTGTGGTTTATAGTGGCTCTTAAACTGTTTTACCTAGACCCTCTAAAGCAATTCACAGTCAGTTTTTATTTCAGATTCATAAAACTATTCAACAAGGAACTCATTTCAAATGCAAATCCAGTGTAGTGCCTGTCTGGTTTCAGTAATTGTGGTTTTTAAACTGGAACCTGAAAAGCTCTGGACAGATAAATGCAAAACACATACGACTCCAAACACAAAGGTAAAAACAAAGACTTATGTGAATATGTAGTTTTTGCACACTTCACCTGAGAAATATGTGAAGATGTGAATTTGCCTTTTTATATGTCCCAAAGTTCTTGATTAAACAGCAAAAAAAATCAAATTTCACTTCCCTGTGGACGGCATTTATTGAAGGTCATTGCAAAGTGGTCAAATCTAATTTATTAGATTAGATTATTAAATTATACAGTGGAGCCGTGAAGAGAGTGATTATGAAAAGATTTTCTAAAAGTAAATTTGATGGAGGCAGAATTGAACGTGTTGCCGATTCTCTAGTGCTCTGAATGAACTGTCTCTCATCTGTGGGAATGCAGCCACGAATACAGAAGCTTCTCTAAAACCTTGGGTCCAGTCGACCAGTTTCAATGAAGCATGAAGTAAGCTCACAGCTGCTGTAAGGCAGAAGTGTGTTGGCAAGGAGACCTTCCTCAGCGGTCTCATCTGCAGTGACAGAAGATAAATGATGTTTTTGTGCATGATTGGGCAATGTCACTCTGCAGACATTGAGTTGCCACACAGTGACAATTAACGGCTGTATAAAGGAATTTTTGTCTCCAATCAATTAAGCATTCTCTATTGCTTATATTACAAATGTATGTGATATGTCTCTCCCTCACCGCCCCTTTTTCTCTTGCTCTCCGCTCTGGATATGAAAGACAGAGCCTGAAACTGTTGCTAGGAGACCCTGCATCAGTTCACCCTTCTCCAGTCACATTCATAGTGTTGCCCACGTGTGTTGGGGCTCAGTATAAAGCCAATGGAAACTTGTCTCAGAGTGGACGCAGCTCTGAAGGCTTTTCAAAGAAGAGAAGCGTGGTCAGCAAAGAAAAGTGGACCAGATTTCCTTCCAAGACTTCAGTCTCCTGCAAAGAACTGACAATTAAGTTTTAAGATTTGCTGGAAAATAAGCTTTGCTTCTACCTGTGTTATTTTTGACGCCAAGAAAGGAACAATTTCAGCTCCTTTATTGTTATACTCTAAAAAGACGAAAACTTGTCATCATGTTCCCCACCGACTTATGGAATGCTTCAGAGCTGCTGCTCAATGAATCAGCAGGGAACTTATCCTTGGAGGACATGGAGGAAGGGGGGCAGCACCCATTCCTGACGGACGCCTGGCTGGTGCCTCTCTTCTTCTCCCTTATCATGCTGGTAGGGCTCATAGGCAATTCTCTGGTCATCTATGTCATCTCCAAGCACAGACAGATGAGAACTGCGACCAACTTCTACATTGGTAAGTTTCAGATGACCCTGGCTGTGACCTTCCATGCTTAGTTGCAGTGGAATCCGATATCAGGCAATGCATTTTTAGATTTCAGTTTTGCATAAATGTTGTGAAGTCCAGGCAAACAGATTTGTATTTGCATTCATTCTTTTCCGCAAATGGATGGTTTTTAAGTATTCAGGTAGAAACTGACTGTATAATGAAAAACTATGAATTGCAAAAGAATTTTGTCAAATGTGCCTTCTAGGTGTAACTCTGGTGTAAAGGGTTTTTTTGGCAGCCACAGCCAAACAATAACATGAAATAATATATTCATTTCACATTAATTTTGTAGTTCTTGTCAGCAGTAGAATGTAAAATGTCTGTTGTTTGGTATCTACACAGTTGAGACACTTCCAAATATTATTCAAAAATATTTCAACCATCTCTTTCATTCTCTCTCTCTCTCTCTCTCTCTCTCTCTCTATATATATATATATATATATATATATATATACACACA
>JBBPCX010033066.1:0-15953 GCA_037974365.1 Hydrocynus forskahlii | reverse complement strand
CACACATCCAGCCAAAGCAAAGAAACCTATGCCAAACCCGTTTTCAAAACGGTCAACGTCAGGCACGCCCTCTGAGACATGAGTCACTCTTATCTACAAAGGGCCGGTGTGGCTCCAGGTTTTCAGAGAGGTTTGTTAGAGTATTAATGTCCAATTAAAATTCAGTCCAGAAAAACATTTAAACTGTATCAAAATCTTAATCTCTTCATGGCATCTCTCATTTGCAATCATTCACAGAAACTACAGTCAACACTTAAAACTGGGCGTCTGAATGCATCCTATAAAAGCAAAGTAGGAAGGGACAGGCCAAATGACCAGGCCATGATTCTGCTCATGAGCATATTTTGTTATTTGCACATATTTTTACACAAAGCATGGAAAACGCTTCATTTGAAATTATTTAGAGCCCCGTAGAATCAAGGATTCCAACAAATCAAATATCCAAAAATTAATAAATGGTGACCACAGAATGCAAAACTCTTAGGCACCTGAGAAAATTATCCTAGAAAACTAATGACTACTGGGCAGTAGTGTTAACACTAACATTACAAAAAATATACAAATAACATTAATACAGAAAATAGTGGGTTTAACCCTTAACCTCTTCCAGACCTCTCTTCATGGAAGCCCAGTATTACCTGTAGCTACCTGGGTTGGCTCTTTTTACTTCATTATATTAAGTGAGGTTTGTTGCTTATGGAATTGCATAAATCCACACAATGACAGGAGGCATAGAGCAGAAATCTGGAACCACACCAGCATTATCCTTACCACTTTGTTTGCATTTATTCTAACATTAACTTTTTTTCTGGCAGAAAGACACCCACTGCTGATATAAATGGCAACAATTTGCATCGGTTTGCGCAGTATTGTATGTCTTAGTACATCCTAACAGATCAAAGGAATGAAGAAAGTTGTGTGTGTGTTCTCACCCCTCTGCCTCCTGGTTCTGGTCTGTGTGTATGTTGCCGTTGGTCTGCAGCTGTCTCTGCTGTCTGCGTTTGTTCCGTATGCCCAGGCAGAGGGCCAGCAGCAGCATGGCAATGCCGATGCCCAGCATCACAAAGGCCGCTGCGGATGTGTTATCAGGCGAAAACCCGCTCTGACCGGGCCGCGAACTGTTCCCAGCTGAGCCCGCAGGCGCCACGCTCCACACGACCATCACGATACCCAAGGCCACCAACCCCACGCCCAGCGCCGCTGCGGCATATTGGGAAGCAGAGCTGGAGCCGCTGCCTGAGCCAGAGCTGGGCGGCGTCTGAGTGCTGTAGGACATGTTCAGTTTTTCAGGAGAGAACAAAAGTGTATCTCTCACTCCTTCAGGCACCTGGTCTTCTGCTCATTCACTCACATTCACAACAAACGTGGACGCCTGGAGTGCATCTCGACCCACAGCGTGGACCCTCTCTGAGAAGCGAGTTTGTGACCTGAAAACAGAAGAGCATAAACATCAACAGAACATCAAACATCATCAGAATTCCATTGTGAAACACACACACACACACAATTCAGTTCACATGGAAAGACACATTTTTTAGATACACTATAATCCCAAAAATCGTGACTTCTTGTTAAATCAAGCATATTAATTAGGCCTGTCACACAGATTGCATAATCACCTTATCACAGTTACTTGAGGCATGTTATAAAATGACTAATTAATACCAGGCATGTTCAGGGAGAAAGAGATAGCGAGGCAGTTTGTAATCTCTTTGCTCCAGCCTTTACTCCACTGGGAAGGCTTTACACCGCATCTTGGAACATTGCTGAGAGGATTTGATTGCATTCAGTCACAGCAGCTTTAGTAAGATCATAAAGAAAAGCCCTCTCCAGCTCATCAAGCTTCCCTTAGGCTCACGTGCAGCTGTTCCAGAGTGTTTCGTTACAAAAGTATATACATACTGAAACCGCACCTTATGTACACACTGTGGTATATATTCTGAATTATTCTGTATATAAGATTTAGATTGTTTATATATTGTGTTGTTCATTCAAGCACTATGTATATACATATACATAGTCTCTAGGCCGATTTTTTGGTTTTAGTTTAGAGCTAAAATTTTGGTTACGAGCATTTGTGCTTGCAGTTATTTTGCAAAATCCATGTGTCCAAAGAAAGTGAATGCGAAGGACATTGCTGAGAAGAAGCAGATGATTAGCATTGAATAAAAGAAAGAAATTAGAAAAACATGACCAAGCTGTGCGTGTGTTGACTTGGCGAGGCAGTACGAGTGAACCTTACTGAAGCAGAAGGAGTCGATAAAGGCTATAATGCCGGCCAGGGGCGTTAAAATATTTTCTAAACAGCAGACATCTATCCATGAAAATATGGAGAAGCTGTTGATGGTGTGGTTAACGGAGAAGCACCTCGCAGGAGATCCGTAACGGAGGATACAATCTGCGAGAAGACTCGAGCTGTTTACACCAGTTTGCTGCAGCAGACCCTGGCACTTCGGCGAACGAGGCATCAGGTGAGCCGTTTAAAGCCAGTTGGGACCAGTTTGAGAATTTTAAAAAGAGGACTGGCATTCGGTTGTCAGGCGTGGTGAGGCAGCGAGCACGGATATGAAGTTGCTGAGGATTACCTCAAAACTTTTGCCGGAATTATAGCAGCCGAAGCATCTACAAATCATCTGATCTCCAAGGTAAATGCTGTACATTATACTTAATAAAACCACTTTATTGCAGTACATTCTATTGTATTGTGTTTTTAAACAATATTCATTATTTATCTTTTTAAAAACATATAACAAAAAAATTGCGGTGTTTTTTGGAGGTCTGGAACGGATTAATGGCATTTCAATCTATTGCAATAGGGAAAATTGATTTGACACATGAGTAATTTGAGTTACGAGCTCAGTCATGGAACAAATTAAACTTGTAAGGCAAGGCGCCACTGTGTGTGTACATATATGTGTATAAATGTGTATATATATATATATATATATATGCATGTGCATGTGTACATATGTGTGTATATAAATGTATATATGTTTATGTACATGTGCCCATGTGTATGCATCTATACATACATTTATAAACAGTATAGACATATATGTACAAATAATGATAAACATTTATTAATATTTATCTTCATATTCATGTCTTTATACTGAGATATATATATATATATATCCATATGCGTACTCATATTGTAGATTGTACATTATCGTTTCTTATATTGTTCCATTTAATGTTCATTGTGCCTTTATATATTATTGTTGTTTTTGTTGTACCTGAAAGACACCATCAACTGGAATCATATTCCTTGTATGTGTTCGCACACATACTTGGCCAATAAACACGATTCTGAATCTGATTCTGACATACTACATGTGTAAGCAGTTAGGGACCAGTATTAGCAGTAGGCACACCCTAAATTAGCTAAACTTCACCCCTTAGAAGGGGTGTCTGGATACATTTGGTACACTTATTTTTGAAAAGGAATACTCTAATTCTATGGTGAATATGCTACGATCATTAGCAGAAAGTTAGTAAAAGGTGCGTCTGGTGACTAAATTCCCCAATGATAAGATTACTAAAGTGCTGATACACACAGTGGCAGCACAGCAGTTGTGCAGTTACCACTTCTGATCTAAAATGTGCATTTTGATTATGTACAAGTTTATAGGGATTATATCAATTTCCTGTTTATTTTATCTAGAGAGCAAGGCATGCCATGCATACCATAACACAATACATACCATAAGACAGTCATAACTGCTCTACGGTTTCTTACTGGCCCTTTGTAGGAACAAACTGGCTTTTTAAAATGATAACTTCCGAGATAAATTCACTTAAAAGGGTGAAAGAAACTAAAATTTCTAATTATATAAAAGACATGGCATTAATAATATAGCTTTTGTAACTAGACCTAAACCATTAAGAGAATGCATTTAAGTTTTTATGAATTCAAATATAGTTCACCTTAACCAAACCTATGCTGCTGACAGATCAAAAGGCTGAAATATAAAAGACCCTATTTCTAGTCCGTAGTGTCTCAAACTTCTGTGACATTTGTGATTGTTTCACAGCTAAAGATAAGAACTGTAAAATCGCCTTGTCACTAAAGGCCGGCCAGATTAAATTTACTAGAGTTTTATTTCCTCTCACGGCAAGTGCAGATAAGTCTGGTATTTCATTCCCTCTTCCATGAAGGAAAGCCTTTTCCCCCTTATCCTTAAAGGTAATGAGAAACCTTAATCCTTTATAACTTGTAGCCGCTTACCTCCTGAACTATCTTCGCTGAAAGACTTTACTTCCATTATCTGTGAAAATTACAGAGGAATTCCGGAGATTTTTCAAATTTTTTGCAGAATTATGTTGCTGGGATATAAAAAGAGTCATTCAGAATGGACTGATGTATAATGATGCATTGCAAAGATTGTGAATTACAACTTCCAACACGCACCTCATTACCATGATATTATTAAAAATATATTTCAGATCAAAACCTCTCAGAACTGTAGTAAAACAATGACTCAGACCTCAGGCAACATAGTCATAATGAACATCTGGTTCTGATAATCAACATAGTTTCTTTAGAACGTTGCATTTCACATTTTAATGACTATGTGAACTGAATGGTTAAACTACGCAGACATTTTGGAAAACTGGTGGAATGGCCTTTCATAGGACTCATACCACAAAAGAGTTTGTGATTCTAAACAAACACTTAAAATTTTAATTAATCATGGTTATGATGTTACAACCATGAACACACACACACACACACACACACACACACACACACACACACACAAACACACACACAAACACACACACAGGCAGTGTAGTCTTACCCTAGGACTGAACAATTTTTAAAATTGTAAAGTGCAATTTTCAAATTAAAACAGCTGGGATTTTAATTAATGACAATTAAAGATACTGTATATTAAGTTATAAATCAAGGAGAATAGCTTCCTGCTGAGGTGTTTTACCCATCAGAAGCAACTGATGATTTCCCAGCTCACACACCTGATTTACATCATCTTATAATTGCCTTGTTTAGTGAGTGTGTTTGAGTAGCAGAACTGCCAAACTGTGCTGAACACCAGGGTGCAGCCCCACACCACAGTGACGAGTAACGTTAGCGCGTTGCTTTAACTCCTGTGGCTGAATCCTATAACACATCTGAGTAATATATTCTGAACTGTATACAGTTTTACACTAATATCTAAGTGAAAAACACTTGCCCACGGAAAGAGAATCTACCCCTGCATTTGGCCGAGGAACGCACTTAAACCTTTTTCCCCCCAATTAATCATCACCATAACACAAGTTTTAATATTTATATTTCATGTAAACCATAATCCCCAAATTGTCCAGTCCTTTCTCACTGATTCACAATGAAGTCAGAAGATGTGTTGTTACTTCAGATCACACTGTTTTTTGTTTCTTGAATAAGGCACAATATCTGTCAGGGAGTCAGAACACAGGCTATTTCCATACATTTTTACATACAGTTATAGAATCAGTTCACTTTTAAAGGAGAGAGAGGTTTTTAAGTTGGAAAATGATCATGTATGCTCTTACTGTCAAGAGAAATGCCAGTGAACTAAGAAAGCTAGAGTGAAAATGTAAATGTAAATATTTTGATGTTTTGTTAAACCTCAAGACTTTGGAGCTTCTGTAAATATGTTACTTAATGCAGTACATGTCTGGCGACTTTAAGGTGTGTGTGTGCTTTGGTGTAAGAAAAGATGGCGTTAATGGTGCCAGTAAAGCCAAGAACTTCCTGGCTTTGAATGAGCTTGACAGCGCAGACTGACTATTATTACAGGAAAGAAACAAGGCTGTCTGATCATTAGCAGGCTATGGGGAACTTTTCATTAGGTGCCTGACACCTAAGAGATGACCTGTGGGTCAAAAGTATGGGTGTGCACTTAGATAACTATAAGGAAGTGTGGGAGTAATTAGTAAGGCAGATCTTATGCTGAACCCACCGTCTACAACACCGTGCAACAGTCTAAGACACCGGTTATTAGACTGTATACAAATCATTTTAATATAGTAAATAGTAAATAGCGATTTTATGTATGTCTGTGTGTTTGTTCAGATAAAGGCTTTTGCACAGTACCATATAGGCATTGCTTTCATTGAAATCACAGGTTAGAGATACATTTTTGAAAAAAAAATAAAATAAAATACAAGAAAGATACTGAGAATACAAGAAAGTTCTTGAAAATGCAGCCTAAGCCTTTATAATTAAAACAAGACCTTCAAACTTTAACCTTTAAAGCCAGGTTCATCAGTTATCTAAAGACAATAATCAGCAACTTCAATAAATGTATTATGTAGATAATATGAACATTATATAGATATTAGAATTAAAGTGTGGATCCATTTATAGGCTTCTGCAGTTTAAAGGATTAAGTATAACCGTACTACAGCAATTACGATTACTCCAAGTTGAATTTAAAGCAATGAACAGATTGAAATGTAAACTGCTTTGCACCACCACCGTGAAACAGACCAACCCCTGATTATAAGACTCTCCATTACAGGATGTTCTAAGTACCACTTTTATAAGCTTCAAGTAGGGAACAGGAAACACGAAGGCACGTATGACACACACACACACACAAACACACACACAAACACCCACACCCACCTACCTCTGGCTCCCCAGCTCTGGCTCCCCAGCTCTGGTCTCATAAGTCAGTTATGCAACAGTGCTATTATTTATATTTGCATTTTGTTTAAAATATTGGGAGAATACTGAACACTGAGCCTGGTAGGGTTAAGGTTGGAGCAGCTGCTGGCCTGGTGGTTTGGGAGTTGGCCCTGAGACCGGAAGGTCATGGGTTCGAATCCCTGCTAGTGGCACCACTGATGTACCTTTGAGCAAGGTACCATTCCCACACACTGCGTCGCTGGCTGCCCACGGTTTCGCTCGGGTGAATGAGTTAAATGCAGAGATTAATTTTGTGCTGTTCACACTGTGTGCTCTGCTCTGCTGTGCTGTGTTCCCATGTGACAAAAAAGGCCACTTTACATTTTACTTTACTTTTATCCAAGTTTAATCCTGTGCAGAAGAAACCATTCCATGCCTTACAGCAAAAAATGCAAAAAAACAGATGGTACGCAACCAACGGCAGCAAGCAGCCATGTAGACGTTACCACTGGGAAAGCGGTTGCTCAAAACTGGTGATCTAACGAGTCTTTATTTTATGGTGGAAGAAGACACAAGGATGCAACAAGCTTTTAGGTTCATCCAGTTTAAGCCTATGACTCTGCATTCTCTTCAGAGACTTCCAAGATATTCAGGACGGCGCTGCAAGGATCCTGATGAGAGAGTGAAAATATGGACACATCACACCCATTCTCCTTTCACTTCACTGGCTTCTCGTCTCTGCCAGGATTGAATACAAGGCTTCATTTCTTCCTCACCCCTGTCTCTATGGAAATGCCCCCCCCCCCCCACCTGAAAGAATTACTCACCCCACAAACCTCTACACGACTCCTCCTCTCCTTGAACTCAAATCGCTTGCTCCTCCCCAGGACCGAGCTCACCATGGGTGATCAAGCCTTCTATACGAACACGCCTCGTCTCCCTGACCATCTGAGTGCACCACAGACTACTGAGAGTTTTACAAAAAGGATCTAAAACATTTATTTTTAGACGAACAGATGACTTTTAATTCCCCTTGCCGCTTGCTGCTATTTTTAAGATGTTTTATGTTAGTTTTTTGTCTTTCACCTTGCAGCACTTTTTTAAAATTATTTTACAAATAAAATGTGTTCTTGTTATCATAAGCATGTCAGAAATCTATGCTTCATAGCTGCACCCGAGAAGAGGGAAAACATTCAAGAACGACATGAATGTGGGAAAACAATCTAGAAGGGACAGAACAGAGAAGAAGAATCTACAACAGTGTGCCCTGGCAATAAGGTTGGGGGTCTCGGAATTTGAGCCTGAGCTGGCGACCATCCAGATGTTTTTCATGTGGCTTTGGCGAAGAGGGCTGAGATGCAGAAACGAAGACTGTTAGCTAGAAAATCACATAACAGAGAGCAAGCCTCAGCTTGCAGCGGTGCAGAAATGTTACAAAACAGCTGGAGAATTTAAGGAATCTGGCTCCAAGAAGACCAGGATCATTATAGTGTAACTGACAATGGACTCTGGTATGCAGTTGTTGCAGCTGTCACTTCAGTGAGCATCCGCCTGTGGTGAAATGTACTCATTTTATGTATTAACATTTTAAATGTTATATGCAAAGTCGCCAACTTGAGAACGAGGATGTAAATGAGCAAGTAATCAGACAGTGATCTGAAAAAGCGTAGATGTACAAAGCTGTTACTAGAAAAACTGCCTTAGACTTTGGTGCCTCGAATCTTGCTTATAACCTCTCACAAAATGCTGCTCACAATGAATGGCTAGATATAATAGAGGAACTATATAATGGAAAGTCTGTCCTACTCTCTTAGCATAAACATTGTCCGATTCGGACGAAATGGAACGAGTACATTAAACCTATGAGATCAGAATTAAATTCATCTCTTAAGAGAATATGCAAAAATGCATTTGTGGAATACAAGCTCCTCTTGCTGATGTGTTTTATTTCCTTCTTCTTTTTCCTTTCGCCCTAGATTTGAACATAAGTTTCCTTGAAAGGAAGAACCACACTGGTAATGGTAAAGCATTATTCTAAGATTTTTCCCCCACTTTTTAGCTTTGTATATAGTTCACTAACACTTGAAAAGCAGTGGAAAACCAGTCCTCTCCCCTATCTCTTATACATCTTTTTCTATATATTTAAAAAAAACTCAGGTACTTACCCTCTTAACTGTTTTTCCTTCTTTGTGCATTCATCTCAGACTTTTTCCTTTCTGACAAGGTTTGTTTACGTGTGTAACTTAGCAGACAGTAACTTGGTTAGTAGAAGATGTTGATTTAAGTATAGCTTTACAGGTATGAAGAACAGATATGGACGCATGTCGCTCTGCATAAGAGCTTATGCTAAATGCCGTAAATGCAAACGTAAACGGCATTTAGTAACATCTCAGGTGACTTTTCTCCCCACTTCTATTTTCTTATTTTATCTTGAGTTATTAATGTCAGTGATGTAATAAGATGTTATACCACTGTGGAAACCAATGCTTTTGCAAATAAAACTTGTAAATGTGAACAATGTGAAATTCCTTCTCTGCATTTAACTCATTCACCTGTGGGCTGCCGCCAACGAGGGGCGCCCGGGGAGCAGTGTGTGGGGACGGTACCTTGCTCAAGGGGTTCGAACCCCCCAACCCTCTGATTGCAGGGCCAACACCCTAACCACTAGGCCATCCAGCGGCCCATATAGAACACAAAGAACATTTGGCTTAACCATAAACTTTAAATCCTAAACCAAAGGAACTGTTTATCACCAAGCTAAACACTTTTGGCACACAATACAACTTATAAGCATTAAGACAGCGATGTCTTAAGATGTAAGAATCACTGTTTTAAATATTAGTTCCTATTTATTAAACATTGAATTAAATGGACATCAACAGTCATGTTTTAGCACTTGATAACAAAAGCTTTGTAACTAATGACTCTTTGTAATGCAACCCACAAACAACAGACACTGAAAATAGTCCCTGGTGATGCTGTGCCAGGATTGGAATGCAGTTTTTTTTTTCAGTTATGGCTTGTTTTAGTGGATTTTTCCCTTCTGTCTTGTCCTCAGCAAAAATAAATAAATAAATAAATAGTTGCACTATATAGTTGCATTAGGACAGGAGTCACCAATCTGGCTGTAAAATCAACAGAAGCTCACCTGATTCCAGTTGTTTAATTAGTGGGCCTCAAACAACTGATTCGTTAGACAAGCTTTTAATCAGCTGGAATAAAAACCTGTATGGGCCCTTGCAGGTAAGCCTGGTGAGCCCGGCCTCAGCAGTATGTGCAGGATTTGATGGGAGTAAGTGGGTAGCTAGAACCTCTGATCAGCAACATAGACTCATAATATAAATATCTTCCAAGTCACCTTATTTTGTATTCGGTTGCATTTTTAACCTTTTTTTTCATTTTACTTTTTCCAGGCTCTTGATGGCCTGCACTGAAACGTATTTGGTCATGGAGACTGATTCCAGGTTCATGCAAGACAACTGGCCAGGAAAATAAATAAACAAATGAATATAAAGCATGGGCATTCCTATATGACTCTCCCCATACTGATGTAAATACCACTGAACTGAAAACCCAATGCTTTGCAGTGCAGAGACTAAACAAAACTGTACACTATACAACAACTTACGTAAGGCACGTAAAAACAGAAGATATCTGTCCATGTCTACAGTACATGTTTACAGTAACTGTCCAAACTTTGAGCTTTGAGTTCAAGAAATCCATACCTGGTAATGATGCTCCATTGTTATCTGTATGTGACAAACTGCAGGTTTGCTTTTTCGTCAGTCATTGAATGTCTGAATGGAGGAACCAGAAGCCTAATGGAGTCATTAGCGAATACTACGAGTCAAAGAGTTATTTTTCCCAGGAATGACATTCTAAAAAGGTTCCTATAATTGCACACTGCCACACTTAATAGTGGATAAAAATAGTACATTAGAAGCATTAGTATTAGAAGCATCACATTAGAGGTGGGATCAGTAATGTAACATGTAAAATACGAAGGTGTGTGTGGTTTGGGATGGAGCCATAATGTTTGTTTTAGCCTCTTAATGAAGGTAATCTAGTGCTTAGTGTCTGTTGGGAGGTTTTTGTGTGCTCAAGAAGCTTCCAGTAATCCAGCAGCTCAGCTGGGCTGTTGCGATACCAAACAGTGAAAATGTTTCTCATGTAGAGAGGAGAGGAGCTGGGTGAGCCCATATGAGAGAGTAAAACCATTTACCTAGTCAAGCTGCAGTAAATCAACCAAAATGAACCAAAACGTATTAGTGCATGCTGAATGAAAGGAAATTCAAAACAAAACAAACGACCATCTAGATTCCTTCAACATGAAATTAGGCTAGATAACAACACCTATTCCTACAGGATAATCTCGTTAGCCTGAATCACAGCCACGGCCCACTCAGCTGCTGTTTTTCAGAGTCGTGGCTGAATGACCAAACTGAAAACAGCTTGAAATAAACAACTTTACTTTACTTTACTTTTAATGTAACCGCTGCATCATGGGATACAGTATGGGTAAACGAGAGAGATCAAGTCTAAAAACTGTCGAAGAGAAACTTCAGTAAACTCACATTACTGACCTGGATTCAGTGAGAGGCTGAGTGCTGTTTGGAAGAAAACTCTGCTGTAACACCGCGACACAACACTTTCAGAAGGCTGAATTACTGCCCTGCACTGGAGGACAAATAGCCAGCAGCCTAACCGCGTGTTTACACCCTCGCAGACAGAGAAAACTCCAGCTCCTCCAGCTTTTAGTGCAGCCCGGCAGGAACAAGGCACATCTTCCTGTCCCCTCCTAGTCAGGCTTTAACCCTTTGGTCTCAGAGCAATAACCGCTAGCGGAAACTCCAGAGGATCCAGGAATTACGAGCACCTCTGCAGGAATGTCAGGGCACATGACTACAGATTACTTACCTGTGTGACAGTTTGAGAGTCACGAAATAGTTTTGCCCAGTAATTATATACATGCATAATATATAATTACTGAGCAAAACTACTTTGGGCCTCTGTCAAACCAAACTGTCTTATCTTCGGCATCTTGAGTTAACTTAGTCAAAAATGTCAAAAATAAAAATCATTTAAAAATGTCCCATTCCTAGTCAAGCTTTAACCATACCTAGTGGTCTCAGCATAATAAACGTCACTCCCATTGGAACAGGAGCGGCCTACCCTGAGGCAATACAGGAATTACTAGCATTCCTATATGTATTTTATAGCACAATAAACATTATGTTGATTTTAATAGTGTCGCACCATAAAATGTCTATGGGTCTTTTTTTGCACAGGAAGGATGGTCAAGAAACCCCCACCCCACCCCACGTTCCCTCGTCATCCCGCAAATTAAGCTTTAATATCTAAATGAAAGAAATGACAGTTTACAGAACGGCAGATCGTTGTTTTGGTCACATAACAGACCAAACACGGTGAAACAGGATCATCGGGAAAGTAATGTCCAGCCGGAGAATTGGAGCTAAATTATAGCTCGGGGAATCCTGCAATGTTTAACCAGCTTTATGAGCAGGTGTGGTGTTGTTGGGCTGCTGAGTCATGTGGGTCTGTGTGGAGGGCAGAAGTTCTAGAGATCCGGTTAAGTTTGCGACTGCCAGCATCATTTCTTGGAACTGATGGAGTCATATGTACATCAGCTGAGATAAATGCGTCTGTTTCTGTTAAAGTTTGTTAGACTGTCCTTTCAAGCAGTTCTAATCTTAGGAGCTTGATATAAAGCAACAAAGAAACAAAGAAGCAGACAAAAACAAGGAAGAGTCTGGCAATAACCTCAGCAGTGGGGAACTGTGATAAGAGAGTAATTTACACATAGAACTGGGTATTATATATGAGGCACTGAGGAGTGAGGCTGGACCAATAATTATGGTGTGTGGGACAGGCTAAGGTAGCTGATACTGGGAATCTTTCATTGTCCTTGTTTTCATAGCTTAGGCCTTGTCTTACACATAATTGTTCATCTGGTATTCTGTCCAAGTCCCTGCCTCTCGCCCATTGACCCCAGGATCGCCTCCGCATACCTGAGACCCTAGGATTAAGTGGTTACAGAAATGGGAGAGGGTACTCTTTTGAAAGAGCCCATATAATCCATCTATCCAAATCCTTAACCAGGGTTGCAGGAGCTGATCCCAGCAGTCATAAGGCAAAAGGCAGAGAAACACCATGGATTGCAGTCAGTTGCATGGCAGACAAACTCATTCCCACACACCTAGAGGTAATTTCACATATCCAGTTCACCGGATGGGCATAAACTGTGGGAGGAAACCAGAGTAGCTGACAGCATGCAAACTCCACACAGAAAGGACACTCGGCTGCCCCAGCCAAGAGTCAAACTCAGGACCTCCTTGCTGCAAGGCAACAGCAATATTCACTGCACCACCATTCTGTCAGGCCCATAACAATGAAAAAACAAAATCTAAAGCAAACAAATCATTCCATTCATTCCCTACAGGCCATCAATTCCCTAAACGCAAATTCATTGTTTTTGTGACAGCATAAGGCTTAAGCCTGGATGGATTTTTAGAGACTCACTGCAGGGCAGCCAGTCAAAACAGATGTCATTTAAATATTCCAGTCTTGAAAGGCACCGTAACAAAAACAGCCTGTTTAATTTGATAGGACAAAGAGAGGTTGAAAAATGGTTGTCAACATGAATCATGACTGTTTTGGTACATAAATATACATAAACAAACACAAGGATATGTGAAGGGAGAATACAACATATTCTGGGTATTTTAAGACTAGGACTAGGCTTCATCTTATTCTTATCTTTCAGAATTAAAATACAATCACCAGTCCACAGATTATCACTGTGCATCAGAAGAATCAGAATTAGTGGAGGTACTTTAGGTGTAATCTTTATAAAGAAAGGTGCCGGTTGATAGAAATGTTAGCAATTACCAAAATCCATGATGTTTTGCAATGTTTCATAATGTTCATATGTATTGTTATTCAAAGCTGAGTCATGAAGTTCATGTGCTGAATCCAAGTCCATCCTTGGTAACATCCCAAAAACATCCTAAGAAAAGGCCTCCACTGGTGAACATTTTGTAAATTAATCTCAAAAATGCGGTTTCTTCCTTGAAGCCAGTGATGTTAGACATTGTCAGTGACATCCATAGTAGAGAGCTTTCCCTCTGGACCGGTCTCTGGTTGGACTGGGGCCTCCTCACAGTCATCTCTAAGCCCTGGGCCACAGCTTGGAGAAGCGAGGTCCCTCACACTGTGGTTCTTCAGACTGAAGCTTATTGGAGGCTGAAGAAATAAACATAAGACCAGACTTAAATTTCACCATCAAACACATGACCTCAGTTAGAGAACAGATTGCTGTGATGTGAGGTGTGACAGTAATTGTGTTTACTACTAATGGGCAATAGAGATTAAACAGATGAAGATTTTAATGATGAGCACCTGCTTGAGATTCTAGGCTTCAGCTCCTTACTCCTATAACATGAGAATAACTGAACAAAATGCATTACATAAAGTGACTGGCTGGGTCTTCATTCATGGACAACAGTTTTGTGTAATTCCCCATAAGAGCAGAAAAACCTTCAAAGAAATTTAATAACCATGTTAATGAGAGCAGTGGTTTTTTTTCCCTCCCCTCAATTGTATTTAGTTTATGTCCAGTTTTGTACTATTTATGTGGTATTCTTAATTTTGTACTGCAACTGCTTTTGTTGTACATTCCATATACATTGTACATATTGTCTGTTTCATAATATGTCTTGTAGACTCCACTGAATTAAAATATAAGAGAAATGTAGACTACATCCACGTTGAAGTCATTTTCAAATGTGGGGGGCTTAAGGGCTTTAGATCCTAGTTATGTCACTAACTGACATTTATTATATGCATTTAGCACTGAATAGGCAATACAAATAAATCACAATCTATGTTTTAACCCCTCATGACTATATGGAAAATATTCATATATTATCTCCTATAATTATCATTGTTTTTGTGTGATTGATATGTATACAAGATGATATTGATCCCTATTGGCTCCCATTACTGTAAAAAGTAGTCAGGACTAAAACATGTTATAGCTTCATTGTGAATGAGTGGGTTAAAGTGCTGTAGGCTGATTAGGTTGATTTTTGTAAATATGCTGGTTTATGTGACATCATAAGAACAGTAAACGGTCTGTTTTTGCAGCCTAGTTTCTGTACCTGGACAGTATGGAATAGGGAAGGAAGGCTACTTTCTAAAATTTTTACAATGTTTATGTACTACATGATTAAGTCTTTCAATGACCATAGTTTTGTATGGTAAAGCAAATGATGCAAAAAACAAAGTAATAAGGCTATTGTTACACCTCAAACAAGTTAATGCTTGTTGATGATAATCTTCTGTCATCTACTGTTACTGTTTTATATGTACACACATATACAGTGCATATCTGAATTTAACCCAGTCACCACTGGTAGGTATGTTATTAAGAAACTGGATCCTAGTGGCACCTCTACCCTTGAGCAAGGTACCGTCCTCACAGGAACACAGCGCCTGGGGAGCAGTGTGTGAGGACGGTACCTTGTTCAAGGGTAGAGGTGCCACTAGGATCCAGTTTCTTAACAACATACCTACCAGGGGTGCATGGGTTAAATTCAGAGGAAGAATTTTGTGCTGTTCACGCTGTGTGCTGTAGTGTGTTCACGTTTGACAGAATGATCACTTTACACTTCTGTAAGTCAGTATCAGTTGTGTTAGTGTCAACTGACAGAGCTCAATAGAGATTTTAGGGGGTCCAGGTGCTGCAAGCCCATTTACACTGATTGTCTGTGTTGCCGCCCCAGTAGTAACATCGGTGAGGTCAGTGTCACACCTTGGCTGTGAGTTTTCTGAAGGACAGCTGGTCGTCATGGCGACCAAGGGTGGACCGCCTCAGAGAACTCTGACGAGAGAGAGTGGGCGGAGTTCCCAAAGGCTCGACTTCCTGTTCAATGCCTGATCTGTAGAAACACAAGGAGCTCTGTGATGGCACCATTAAGACAGTAGTTGCAAAAGACACAAAAATGTTTAATCTCTCTCTCTCTCTCTCTCACACTCCCTCTCCCTCTCTTCCTCTCTCTCTCTCTCACTCCCCCCCTCTCTCTCTCACTCCCTCTCTTCCTCTCTCTCTCACTCCCTCTCTCACTCTCTCTCTCTCTCTCTCACTCCCTCTCTCACTCTCTCTCGCTCTTTCACTCCCTCTCACTGTCTCTCTCTCTCTCTCACTCCCTCTCTCTTCGCCTCACTCTCTCTCACTCTTTCACTCTCTCTCTCTCTCTCTCTCTCTCTCTCCCTCTCTCTCTCTCTTTCCCTCTCTCTCGCTTTTTCTCTTTTTCTC
>JBBPCX010033055.1:7500-15954 GCA_037974365.1 Hydrocynus forskahlii | reverse complement strand
AAAACGTATTGAGATTGAGATTGACTTTTTTAAAAATACATTTTGACAATTTAAAATACATAGCACAATATTAATGTTATTTTTTCAGATATATGTGTAACTCTCTTTTGTACACTTTTAAGAGTTTTACTTTGTTTTCGGGGTGTAGAATTGGGTAATAGGACTGAAAAAGTCTCATATACATTGAAAAAGTCAGTAACTGTCTGACCTTTTCACTGGTGTTTAGCATGTTCTGCTGATGGTAGAGGTGTCTTCTAAAAGGATGGGGCACTCTCCACAAGGAAAAAGTGCTTCCTCAAAACTGACAAAAAACTGCAGCTTGCATAATGAAAAACAAACCAATATGCACAACCACAGCAGCATTTACTGAACCTGATGCTATGTAGTCTGTGTGTAGGATTATGTATCTCTCTGTCTCTCTGTCTCACTCTCTCTCCTTTTCTGTCTCTCTCTGTGTGTCTCTGTCCCTCTGTACCCGTCTCTCTCTCTCTCTCTCTCTCTCTCTCTCTCTCTCTCTCTCTCTCTGTCTCTCTCTCTCTCTCTGCCTCTCTCTGTCTCTGTACCTGTCTGTCTCTGTACCTGTCTCTCTCTCTGTCTGTCTCTGTACTTGTCTCTCTCTCTCTACATCTCTCTCTATGTCTCTCTCTCTGTCTCTGTCTCTCTGTATCTGTCTGTCTGTCTGTCTGTCTCTCTCTCTCTCCATCTCTCTGTCTCTGTACCTGTCTCTCTCTCTCTCTCTCTGTCTCTCTTTCTCTCTCTCTCTCTCTGTACCCCCCCCCCCTTCTCTGACCTCTGTATGCCCAGTGCCATGTCCTCTGGCTCCCAGTGTGTGTCTGTGGTGTTTCTGACCCTCAGTAACCCCCCCTTGGACTCTGTGCATATGTGTCTCTTTGCCCCCTGTGTATTTCTATCGCTTGTCAGGCTTTGTGTCTCCTCACATTCCTCCAGCGTATCCATGGGGACCCTATTGTTAGTGTTTCCTGGTCGGAGGAGATGAGTGGGTTAATGAGTTCCTCCAACTGTCGTCTGCGAGGAGCTTTTATACAGTGTATTTTCCTCCTTTACTTGATTAAGGTGGATCTCGGCAGCATCTCAGCAACAAGAGATGGACTAGGACCAGAAACTGCCCCTGAACATTTGGTCCACGCCGGCTAACCACAATCAACAGGACACCGACCACCATCCTCGGAGCATGTCCAGTAACTTTAGACCAGGAGTAAAATGAGTGTCTTGCTAGCTTGTTACTGGGTTGATTTAATTATACAACTGAGCTGAGTAACAAAAATTGTAGCTAACATCACCTGCTTAAGTACGATGTTTTACAACTAGCCAACTAGCTTTGGAAATATGGCAGAAGTTAATTTTGCAGGCTTATATAACTTAATTTCATCTTGATTAGAAAGCTTTTTTTCTGGGTGACCAACTACAATATACAGGCAAAGATGGGTAACTTAATCCTCCAACTGTACTCTTAGTCTAAACCTTAAACTCAGCTTTTAACATTACCACTGTGGCTGTTAGTCGCTAAATGTTCTTGGTTTAAACTGTATTTTATCGTGTGATGTTGCCAATAGGCTTGTGAGGGAAGGTACACTTTCCAGTTAAAATATAAAAGGCAACAGTTAAAATATGTTGTAAGATGCTTTATATGTTTCTTTTCTATTTTTTGCCTAATACTACTAGGAGTGAAATGCTGGTAGGGACCAACGGTTCAGTGAGTTGAAGTGGACGTTGGAGGTTCCGATGTCTATGTATGGTCCAGAGACCTTACAATTTATTTGCAGATTGTTGAGAAAATCTCATATGTCACCTACTCCTATAGGAAGTGACTGGTCACCCATCGCCTACTAGCATGAATGTAGGGTTAGGTAGGATGGCCAGAACATTTTTTTTTTTAATTTGTTGCCTGCATCTTAACATTACAGATTCGTACTCACAACCTGTGTTCTGTAAGTTTCTTGCTGTTTTTTTCTGTATGAGCTGTCAGATTAGGAAGACTTCACTTGCCTATCCCAGTGGATTACAGACAGCTGAACATGCAGTGTCCGAAGGTTTTATAAGTTTGGAGCC
The DNA here is from genome assembly GCA_037974365.1 of Hydrocynus forskahlii. NCBI lineage: Eukaryota > Metazoa > Chordata > Actinopteri > Characiformes > Alestidae > Hydrocynus > Hydrocynus forskahlii. The sequence goes on along the minus strand of JBBPCX010033055.1, from coordinate 13,884 downwards.
TCTAATGCATTTACATCCAGTCAACATGAATCATAATACACTGAGGAATGGCTTTCCAGGCACACTTTAAAGTGATAGTTCTGTACCAAATCGAATTTACCCAGTTTTCATCCCTTTACACCAATTGTGGTCCACTAGAATAGTAAATGTAGTCAGTTGGAATAGACTTACCTTTGCAGTTTGTATCATGTGTGACATATGGTCTTCAGTACTTTTGTCTGTTTTAAAAGATCTTACGTTGTCAGAAAAGCATCTGTTTAAGATGATGTAACTGTTCTATTCAGTCAGGGATGGATTCTAGTCTCTGGAGGCCTCCTGCACCTCAGGAATTGATCATAATAAGTAAATAACTGTATCTCCACGTGCTGTAAGTGTCACTTGGAATGGAGAAATTAGAACTTTTCCAAATGTCCCAGTGAGTGCTTGTCCTGTCTGGAGCCAGCAAGTATAGGAACAGTGTGTGCATGTGCACTCAACAGGATGACACATTTCTGCTCTTGCTAACACGATTAATTGCACATACACACATTAACACACATACACTCCCACTTATCTCAAGGTTAGCAGATACAAACCAGGTTTAACAAGCTTCCTTACAAAATTCCCATATACTGTGTGAACACAAGTTCACACACACACACACACACACACACACACACACACACACCAGTGGTTCTTTAAGCATGTATTTGTAGTGTGTACTGTTGTTTGTGTGTGTGTTGTGTGTTGTGTATTGTGTGTGTGTGCGTGTGTGTGTGTGTGTGTGTGTGTGTGTGTGGTTTGCTTCAACTTCTTTCTCAGCCCCACCCTGAAAGCTAAAACCTGGACAGGCCAAAGGTCAGAGGTTAGGTGTGCTGGTCATGAAAAGGGGCCTATGAACTACCAGTTGTTTTCCCTTTCTGTCATTTGTGTGCTGTTGTGCATGTGTTTGTGTTTGTATGTGTGTGTGTGTGTGTGTGTGTGTGTGTGTGTGTGTGTGTATTTGGGGATACAATATATAAGGTTTTGTCCCAAAAGCACAGATTCATGTGGAAAATAAAAAAGAAATTATGCACTATATATCACACAATGGTATTATATGTAAGCATGTTCTCTGTAGTTATTTTTAACAAAGCATGTCATGTTTTGAATATGACTGTTCTACACATGAGAACCATGTTTTTCCCACTTTTATTCCTTTGAGCTTGTGTGTGTGTGCTCAGATGAGATTGTGATTGACTATTGTCCATGTCTATGTAATCAGGATTTCCTGTACTTCATTCAGAACGGCTCTTATTTTATTTTAAAGCGGGGTTTGTTTACATATTTTCCCATTTGTATCGTGTGTGTGTATCAGTGTGTGTGTGTGAAAGAGAGAGAGTTTGTATTTTAGCCTGACTGTAAGATCTCAAATCTGGGTCAGTATTTGTGTGTGAGTGTGTGTGTGTGTGTGTGTGTGTGTGTATTTCCCAGTGCCCTGTTTTAGACAGATATGATGGATCACAGGGGTCAAAACTAGACACTTTTACACATCAGGCACAAACACGCGCACACACACACACACACACACACACACTACATATTTCCAATAGGCTGTCCAGTGTGTGACCTCATTGCATACACTATTCTCTATCCCAGGGGAATCACTTCTCCATGAAGCATTTTACACACACGCGCACAGACACACACACACACACATTACAGCCTCTGGGATTTTCACTATGTCATAAAAAAGCAGTTGAATCTGGGCAGTATGACATCAGCTCCAGTCCCTGGCTGTGGTGTCCAACACTGAGAGGACAGGACTCAAATTTGACTCTGTCCTCTTTTCCACCTCTGTAGGGAGGAATGTAGTTCACTAATACAAATAGAGGGTGTGTGTGACCTCACAGCGATGCAATCTGATGTTGATTCATTAAGACACCAACTTCTTCTCCAACTCCAAATGGCGCTGATTCCATGACTTGATTCCAATCAAATTTCTATATTCCTAAAAGACAGTGTAGAAATTCAGATGCAAAACATGGTACCATTGCTGCAGCCACAAACTAAGCTACATCTGAGAAAGTGAGATTAATTTGAATACACAGCTAACAAAGATCATACAAGCCATGACAAGTTAACATGGCTGTTTCTACCTCTTTCCCCTTTTCAATGGATATATTTTATTTTTTTCATTTCTCACTGCTCACTGTTGATACAGTTATTTGATAGGCACAGAATGTGATTTAGCAAAACTTAAAATCCATGGATTTTTACTCAGTTAATCCCTCAGACTACCATTTTCATCCAGAAAAAAGCTGAATAAGAAAAAACTGTAACACATCAGTGACATTTCACTGTTCCTGTGATGAAACAAGACAAACATATTACCCAATTCTACACCCCAAAATCTTTTAAAAGTGTACCAAAGAGACTAATGGGGATGGTCTGTGATTAAAAGTGGCACACTCTGACCCTGGTGCATACACACACACAGACACACAGACACACAGACACACAGACACACACACACACACACACACACACACACCTCTAGAGTCCTAGAGACAGGTAGTGATAATGCACAGTTCAGATTGCCCCCAATTTACCCCTGAGAACACTCCGGAACAACAGCAGGAATTAGAGAACTGCCCAGCTGAGACGCACACACACGTGTGCAAACAAAATAGCTCAGATCAGGTTTCCACCCACCCTGCATAACAACCCTGTAATCTACAGCTGTGAGTGTGCACGTCATGTCTGTGTGTGTGTGTGTGTGTGTGTGTGCCCATCCTAATGCACATACGTGTGTTTGCTCCTTTAATTACATCCTGGTGTCCGTCTTGCTTTGCTGTATACACATTCCGAGTGCCAGTTGGATCACTGGTACACACTGACCTATAGATAACCCCCAGTGAATGAGTCCAGATACCCTGCCTGCCTGTGTGGGTGTGTGTGACACCAACCTTTTAGCTTCTCACAGCTCTGGACAAACACCAGTTTAGTCATCCTCAGAACCATCCCCTAATCATTGTTTGCTACACTAGAACACTTAATAAAACTCTATAATAGGAAACAGAAATAGCCCCCTAATCACTATCCCTACACTGGAGCTCCTTATAGAACTTTATTATGGGGCACAGAAATGTCCCCTAATCACAATGACCTACATTAAAGCACTTCTAGATAACGCTACAGTATAGCGCACTACATCGTCTGCCCCTGTACTTCAGCTTCCTTTTACTGTTCGCACAAATATACGCACAGTCCACTCTAGGTGCTGCACAGAAAGCATCCGAGCAGCTGTGATAACCCTGCTGGTGTTGGTGCTGTGGACAGTTAGCGGTCGTTCAGGTGGAGGCGGAGCAGATGGAGATTAAAGAGCTTTCAAGGCAACCTGAGACAGTTAATCAGAGCAAAGTGTGTGTGTTTGTGTGTGTGTGTGTGTGTGTGTGTGTGTGTGTGTGCTTGCATAGCAGAGATAAACATTGTTATCAGTAACAGACTGACCTGTGGTCATTGTAGGATGGAGGTAAATTAAAGCCTTATGCTCTTTCTCTCCTGTTCTTTGAGACAGGGTGGATGAAAGCACACACACACACACACACACGCACACTCACACATACACACACACACACGCACGCACACACACACACATACACACACACACACACACACCTACACACACACATACACACACACACACACACACACACACACACACACACACACATACACACACTACAGTTAGCACAATAGCACTTTTTCATTCCCAATATTGCTGTTAAATGTAAGCAAAGGCTCTAAACAGCTTTAATAATCTGGCTGGTCAAAAACTGAACACATTTAGTTAAACATCTGGCACACACAAGAACTCCAGAAATATCACTAACAGCTCAAATTTTAACAACTGTGAAGTATAGAAACACAAAGAGCACAGAAAAGCACTGCTTCCCTTCTTTTAAATGAGACTGCTTTAACTCGGCCAACATTTTTTAAAAATATATAACACTGACCCTGGGGAAATTCACACTTGGGAAATCAGCTGATCAGCATCTTTCTGCTTTATCATTCTTGATGAAAACAGGAACTGAACTGTCTTTTTCTTCCTCTCTCCTTGTCTTTCTGCAGGAGCGGCGGGGGCCATGGCGCCACTCCTTCAGTAGGATGTAGAAAGCAGAAGAGGACGAGTAGAGACAGAAAGAGAAAAGAGAGGGGTACCACAGAGAGAGAGACAGAGAGAGAGAGAGAGACAGAGAGAGAGAGAGAGAGAGAGAGAGAGAGCGAGCGAGAGAGACAAAGGACGACACAACAGAGAGGGAAGCCGTGTTTCAGGCTGCGATTTGGAGTGGCTGGTTCACTCTTCTCTCCAGAACCAGAATTGGTTTCACCTACCAAGTAAGATCACCACACTGAGACAAGGACGGTTACAAATCAATAGAATATGTTCAGGATGTTAATTTTATGACAGCTGTCTGTCATCCACAGCGCTGATCATCATTCTGGGCATATCTAGAAATTTCACACCTACTTTTAATTATTTTAAACCTGTGTACAGTGCTTGCATCATATTACAATCATTTTACACATTTATTTGTAATCACATAGGTTTTATGTTGCTGAAAAAAGTGAATCCAAGATTTTGAACGGATATAAAACAAAACAGATCATTCTTTCTTTTAATTAAGTTCTGGTCGATACAGTGCTTATTCTTTTTCATATTTCTGTAAACAGGGAGTCCTTGAGTTACGACACAGATCCGTTCTTTCGACAGAATTAATTTTGGTGTAAGTTGAAACACACCCTAGCCTGAGTCACTTACCGATCCAAACACAGCTGTAAAATCATGAAGACGCAACTAAACTACAGAAAAAGGAAAAGGAAAACTCCCTCACTCATATGCCGCGTTACTGCGTATTATTCCACCGCGCAACCAAACTAGTTCACCTGCGTAGTTCGTAAGTACGAAGCTAATGGTCTAAGCCAAGTTGGAGTGGGAGTGTCGTAAACTCGAAACGTCGTATGTCTGGACTGTTGTAACTCGAGGACCCCCTGTATATATGTACAAACACAATATAATACAATAAATTAATGCAACTATTTGTTTGTTTCTTGTTTTTCTCTCCATGTGACATTCTGCGTGGCCCACTCTCAGCATGTGTCACGTGATCGTGACGTGTCGTTCCATGCTCTGGACACTTCTCAGCATTGTGGCGGCCTTCAGTGAGCTCATTGCTTTCATGAGCACCGACTGGCTGGTGGGATTCCCGAGGACGCCCGATACTGTCATCTCCTCACACGGGGCATCTGCAGCTGGGGAGGCGTACCGCCCCACGCTGGGCCTGTATGGACGCTGCATTCGGCTTCCCCAGCTGCGGCGCGGCGTGCTGTGCGGCCCGTATGCCGTACACTTCGGCGAGATCGCCAGCGGCTTCTGGCAGGCTGCCTCCATCTTCTTGGCGGCGGGCATCCTTCTGCTGTGTGCCGTCGCCTTCATCTCTGTCTTCACCATGTGCTTCCAGAGCATCATGAAGAAGAGCATTTTCAACGTGTGTGGACTACTGCAAGCAATCGCGGGTGAGGAAACCAAACCAAATGGCCAAACAGTTCTTCGGTGTGACAGCACCTTTACGATGAGTTGAAGTGGTGTTTGCGAGTGAATGGGGAGTGAGGAATGATTGTACAGTCCTCAGTTTTAGCCTGTAAATTCGTTGCTGTTTAAACGCTTACCAGATCACCATCCACCACCCACCAACTTGTGGGGGTTCCTATGTAAATGTTTCACTCTCAAACACTAAATAACATTGGTGTCAGTATCTACTATAGTATAGATCCAGTAATTCATAGGAAGTCCCAGAGAAGTCATAGTGCACCCTGATTCATTCATATTACATACTGATCAAATCATAGTACCGACTGAATATTTCAGGAAGAATCATAGTAGACATACGGACCTATCAGCTAGTATTATGAGACTTTAACATTAGTGTGCCTTTACATATATCAGTTGTGTACAGGAGGTTTTTGTTATATTACCTGAAAAACACAGTTTTGATCTTTGTCGAATCTGGGGCATTTTCCAACAGATCTGGTAGGTCTTTGATAGTTCTTAGATCTGATGGCTCTGAGTGGTCTTTCATGCGGTTCACCTCACTGGCCTTCACAGCAATGTCACATCGTCCAGCAGGGTGCCAGTTCTGGTACTGGTCCAAAGAGTGTGTTTTCCAAGATGTGTAGGTGTGTGTGTGTGCATGTGTGTGTGAGTGTGTGAGTTTGTGTGTGTGAATGTGTGTGTGTGTGTGTGTGTGTGTGTGTTGTATATGTATGTATGTATGTATGTGTGTGTGTGTGTGTGTGTGTGTGTGTGTGTTTATGTGTGTGTGTGTGTGTGTGTGATTCTTGTTTTTATTCACCCCAGGCTCT
>JBBPCX010033055.1:0-2500 GCA_037974365.1 Hydrocynus forskahlii | reverse complement strand
CTTAGAGTTAGATCATTTCATTTAACAGAATCACGAGTAGTGAAATCCGTAGTCAGTGACAGCTCCTTCCAGATAACTAACAGGGCACAAAATTTTTATCTTTTCTTTCCTACTTTTATAGACTATTAAGACAATTTTAAAGGTGCCCTATGTTGAATGTTACTTACATTTATGTTTTTTATAACCAATTTTGTATATTACACCAGAAAAAAAAGCTTTTTTGTGTGTCTTTGCTGTTAAAAATACCATTCAGACCTGAAACATTAGTGTCAATAGCAAATGCATATGGTCACGGTTGTAAAAAACTAATTGACGCAACTTTACAGGACAAGGAACACATTTCTTTAAAATTTTGCATGGTTTCTATCGGTACATTCATCACAAGTTTTAACGCAATATTGATGACATAATACTCTAAACAAGATTTAAAAACGTAGTGTGAAAAGACTTTTGGCCGTATTGCTCATTCTTTGTAAGGTAAATGGTAATGTGTGCGGTAATTATTGGTAAATTAGTGTTTCCCTCTCTCTGTGTTTCAGGTCTGTTTCTGATCCTGGGGCTGATGCTGTATCCTGCTGGTTGGGGTTCAGATAAGGTGCAGCTGTACTGCGGCCCGGATGCCTCTCCCTATAAGCTGGGGCTGTGCTCCATGGGCTGGGCGTTCTACACAGCGCTGGGCGGCACTGTCCTCACCTTCATCTGCGCCGTCTTCTCCGCACAGGCTGAGATCGCCACCTCCAGTGACAAAGTACAGGAGGAGATAGAGGAAGGCAAGAGCCTCATCTGCCTTCTCTGAGGCCAAAATGAGAGAATGACACAGGATAAAGATGAGGAGAAGGAGCAGTATTGTTTGTTCTGCTTCTCCAGAATGGCCTTATTTGTGAGCCATGAAAGAAATGAAGAATGAAGTCCCTTTACCCCGCCCCCCCACCACCACCCCTCCCCCCTCGGACCACCACCTACACCCCAGTCTAATGTGTCCTTTAACAGACAGCACCCTTTTTTTTACCACTAAAAACTGACTTTTAGACCTTATTGTGTTCCAGTGTGGGAGAAATCTGTGGTGCCAAAGATTCTTGTTTTTTTTTTCTAGCCATTTGTATTTTCTTTTTCTTTGCAATTTCATTTCTTTAGTCATTGTTAGGTGTTTCCTCTCCAGTACCAGCTGTTCTCCTGACACTACGACAAACTGTAAATATGTGTGTATATATTGTACATAATGATGATGATGAAAATGATGATGATGATTGTGTTAAGAAGATGAAGAGTAACATCTCAGTTTGAGTTTAGCGTTGGTTTGAGAACTGATGTTCTTAAGCATATAAAAGGTGCTGAAACCATAGAACCACTATCTCAGAGAAGAAAATGGCTGTTTTTCTGCCCTCTTATTGGTCAGAATACTGTGTCCAGCCACAGCCCTGAAATGAACCGTGCACATCTCAGCAACAGCCTTTCCTGTTGGCTGGAATTTCTCTGCAGATTTTCAACCAGCAACCAAAACTGTTCCACTTTCTGTTGGTCCCGGATCAGTTCTTCTCTCCAAATACAACAAGCTAGACTTGTTTTACTAGGGGAGGTTCTGTAATGTAAAAAGAGGTGGTGTTGTCTATCAGCATTCATACTGGATTATAATCACTCCACAGTTATTGATGTCAGATGTCAGAACCCAGATTCAAACTGGATTAGTTACTTCATTAATTCTTCAGAAATTCTCCAGAAACTAATCCAGCTGATTACTGAATATTTTCTTTTAAATACAGTATGAATCTGCTATGTCTATAATGCATTCTATGTCTGGAGAGAAGGACCTCCAGTGATTGCTGTGGAATTGGGAATTGGCCTGAACATTCAGGCCATAATCTTTCAGTTTGATTCTGTGGGAATTTTGGGGAAACTACATGTACTTTATCCTGTATGAATCAGCCAGTCACATCCTTCACATTACATTACAAAACCTCTCATCCAGCTAAACTAATCCAGCTCCAACAGAGCCTTATACAGCCACGAGAACTGCATGAAGTCAGACTCCGGACAAGAGCTTTATCAGCCCTAGGCATTGTCTTACTCTATGGAAGGAGGGTGCTACTGTGATGCTGTCCAGGCTGCATGGCTAAGCCTCTGGCCAAAGAAGATGAAGAAGAGCTGGCAGGGCGAGACGACCTGCTGAGCTTTATGGACTACAGCAACAGCCTTGGAACCCACTGCTCTTTCCATTTTACATATCCACAGATCTAGTCTGGTTCTAGGGCCATCTGTCTGACTAATTCTGTGTATGTGTGTGTGTGTGTGTGTGTGTCTGAGTGTGTGCAAGAGTGTGTAATTGTGTGCCATAGTTCATTGCTACATTAATTACCAACCATATCACCACCACTCTCTTCCAAATAAAAAAAACTGACAAGACTGTGCTGTCTGTCCACTGTTTTCCTTTCAAGATGTTCAGTAAAGTTTCCCATATTATTACATATAAACACACACACACACAGACACACACACAGACACA
>JBBPCX010033044.1:0-14205 GCA_037974365.1 Hydrocynus forskahlii | reverse complement strand
GTGTGTGTGTGTGTGTGTGTGTGTGTGAGTTTGACAGTTGCCTGATAGATCTCTAAAATTATTTTTTAATGGTCAGAAAAGAACATGATCAGTGTACAATAATACTCACTCACAGTGACCCTACTCTAAAAGTAAAGAGAGGCTCTAAATCTAAAGGGTTTCTATGAAGGTTTGCGAGGAGTGTAGAAATGTTATGCTTTATTAACAGTAATTAATAAACTTACACGTTGCTGTTGATACGTTCGTTAAGGGAGGTGACTAATTTGTCAGACTTGACTAACAGCCGGCGTTCAGTTTGCCAACAGTGGGATGCTCGGCGTCGGTGTGATGGTGGCTGAACGTTGTAAAATCCGCTTCCAGTACCATCGTCATTCCTGGGACCTCTGGGATGCTGCTAGGCAACAGAGGAAGCACCGTTGCCGTGGTTGCTTGTAGTTGACAATCATAAATTATGCAAAAGACTTCAGAACTTTGTAGTCTGAGCATTTGAACGATTTAAATGAAAAATGAATGGATGCTCATTAGCTCGTAAGTTGGAGTGTGTGTGCCTTGCTCGTATCCAGTTCCCTGCAGCGTGGAAGGCCTGGTAACAGAAAAGTCATGTGTAGGCTGCACTGGGTGTGTAGTGATTCATACCGGAGTCGCTTGGACTCCCACATGGGAGTGGGCAGTTCATCCCCAGATCATTAGAACAACATGAATAGCCAGTTCAAGGCCAAAGTATCAGTCCTATCAGTATCAATCACACTCAAAAGCAATTTCTGAACAGCATTCTGTGTTGAAAACAGTGCGGCTACATGCCTGAACATGCTGTCTGTGTTAAATAAGATTTATGACACACTGCTTGTGTGAATACCACAAAACATGTATTCAGTGACTGGATACACGAGTAAAAAGTCACCTAAAAATAGTGCTACTGTTGTGCCACTGATAACTTCTTGACTGTAATTACTGTGTATTGGACTGTAGGTGCAGAAGTAAGAGTGTCTGAGGGGTACAATGGACACTTTTTGGTAATATTCTGATTTGTTTGTGTGTTATTCCTTACAAGTTCTTCATTTTTGATAATCTTACGCTTTATTTCATAATTATTTAGAAAACTTCCAGTTCCTGTTGCCTCCTTTGCTGTAACCCCTCAGCATCTCGAGTCCTCTAGTGCTGCTTCTCTCCTGAACAGCACAAGTCACCAAGCCAAGCTTGTAACAAGTATTTAACTTTGTATTTTCCAGTTTAGAATCTGAAAACTTTATTGATCCTGGAGGAAACTGCTTATGCTACGACTGCACAGGCGCATAGAGAACGATACAATATATAGTATAAAGTCAAAATGAAACTCTAAGGAAAACTACTCTGTACTCTGTATTTAAAAGGTTTACCGGAGTAAACCTTTTAAATGTTTCAGCTATAACTTTAAAAATACTGTAATTTAGCTTTCATATTTTATCTTTAATGTGTGTTCCTTGTTTAAGTTGTTTTACTTTTTACTTGTTTTAAATTTAAATTTTGTACTTATAACATTCACACAGTCATAAAAGGAGCGGTTGAGGATTCATTTCACTGCGTGTTGTACTTGTATAACTATGCATGTGACAAATAAAGAATCTTGAATCTTGAGATTAAAACCTGTCTGTATTTACAGATAACTTCACCCTTCTGAACTGCTTTAAGCACTTTGTGTCTTTTCATGTACACTTTTTTCACCTTCAGGGAGGAGAAAGTTCTCTGCCTGCTTCTACTCGTTCCTGTGTTTCCTCGGGATCAGAGTGTGAAGTTACTGAGAAAGAGTGTGTTTTACAACCCGTGGTGAAACTGCAGTGCATTGACACTATTTCAGAGTGTACATGATAACATTACAGTGTGTTTAATATCACAGTTCACCAAATTACAGCATGCTGGCATTTGTCTGATGGATTAAATACACTGAATAAACTACCTTTACAGCTTTAGAATGTACTGACTCATTTTTCTCCGTCTTTTTCAATCAGTCTGTCCTCCCATTACATTAACTAAGGGTTTGAACATTGTTTTCTCTTTTAGGCCTCCTTCAAAATTAGGTCACTGTCATATATATTACCTTTTTGAGGGATTCCTTAAGGATGATGTCAAAATATGAAGAGTTGATGGAAAATTGGTGCAATATTGGATGCAGGCCCGTGATGCATGTTTTCCCTTTTCCCTTTAGTAAACAATGTAAAATGTCTTCAGGGGCATGTTGAAGTGGGCAGTGATGGAGGTCCATAATTGTAAATTAAATCAAATGTTTTTTTAAATTTCAGCACATAGTTTGACAGTTGTAAAATTCTAATTTATATGTATCCCTTAAGCATTCAGCTAAGTATTTATCTAAAGTGTTGAAGGCTTTTATGCAATTGATTACTGGCCTTTTATATTCTAAATAAACACATACTTGTCCACTGTGTTTCACTGGACATTTCACTGGGCCCAAGGAGCAGGACTGAAGAGGTCCGATTTAGAGTTTGTACGTCTACTCTAAACCCTGTTTTGTTTTTTTGTTTTTACCCAAAAACCATTTCGGATAAGACTGCTTTCACTTTGAAACTGTGATGGAGTCAGTACTGCCCTCTGGGGGTGGCAGTAAACAGCTGTTGCCCGGACCTGAAGGCCAGCACTGCTGCGGGCAGTCACTGGGAGCAGACATTAAAACAGCAGCTCTTTATGCACATCCAGTTTGGCTTGTTTGTCTGTTTGCCTGAATGTAAAGTACTTTTAACATTCTTTTGCCCCTTTCTTGATTAAAAAATAACTGGAGAGACAAAAGACCCCCTCATAATCTTTCACCATGTAGTTTTATGATGATCTGTTGCCAGGCAACAGAGGCAAACACAGCAGTATCTATCTCTTTTTCTTTCTCTCTCTCTCTCTCTCCCTCCCTCCCTCTCTCTCTCACTCCCTCTCTCCCCTCTCCCTCTCACTCTGTTCTCTCTCTGTTTCTCTGTCTCTCTCTCGCTCTCTGTTCTCTCTCTCTCTCTCTCTCTCTCTCTCTCTCCTCTGTGATCCATCTTTTTGAAAAGCTCCTACCTCCTCCCCCTTGAACCAGAGTCTCTAGTCCTCTTCTTCTCCTAACTGTGTGTGTGTGTGTGTGTGTGTGTGAGGGAGTGTCTTTATTAAAGGCCGGAGGGGTTCACCACCTCACTTTAGGGAAGAAAAGAAATTGGCACATTCCTTCGGGGCAGCATGTGCAGGAATTTGTTTTGGATACACTCGGCATGTTCAGCATTTATAGCAAAGTTACCATAGCATTACTTTTACTACATTTATTATGAGTCAGTTTTTAAAAAATGCATGAGAGTTGTCTGACTAACAGCAGAAATAGATATTTAATTGCATTTTATGAATACAGCGCAGTAGCAAATGAGTATCAATACAAAACAGGTTTACAGAAATTGAGGTCTAAACCCTTAAGGATGAACCCAAAATGATTTTGTTATGATCACTAAAATCACTGAGACCCGCACTATGTTAACATAAACTAAATTTAATGTCTAAATAACAGCCAGAGCCACCAAAGCTGCTGCACATTCTTTAAGCTTCACTTGTTCTGTTGCCATTCTCTGTCTCTTACACATTTTCTGTGTCATAAGCTGGTATGTGAAAAGTTGTATGTGTGTTTGCATGTGAGATGCTTTTAGAGGGTTAGGGGTGTCTCTGCCCCCCCTCTTTTTTTTTTTTTTTGCTGGTTTCCGTGGTCACGCTGTCGTATACACACACACACACACACTTTTTCTCCCTCAGCATACACACTTCAGCCAGTGCAGCCGGAGTGAAGGGCACTTCCATGGATCCTCTGCTGTCTGAAGCCCTTGAGTCTGAGCCCTCCTCCGGGCTTGAACAGAACCAATACGAGACTCCAAACGAAGACAGAGAACATGACGTCCAGATTCAGGCCAGGAGTGCAGAGGATGAAGACGAAGAGGACGAAGATGAAGGAGGAAACTCCGGGATGGAGTCAGACCCCAAGAACCAGGAACATTCTTCTGAAGACTGGGTCGAGGAGCGGTTTCGAATTGACCGGAAGAAACTAGAGACCATGCTTTATGGTGAGAGTGTATATCTGTGAAAAGTTTAGATTAAACTGTGCACTGACAGGAGCTCCCTAAAGAAGTAGGATTACACAAAATACTGTTCATTATTGCAATGTTAGCACTGAGTTCGCACAATGAGCCCTTTAATGCGTAACCAAAAATTCCCTTACACTATGTGAGCATCTGAGTGACTTCAGTTGGTTCATAATAGACACTCTGGCTGTTTCGATGAGGCTAAAAGTTCACAGAATCCAAGAAACAAGTAAATAATGTTGGTAAAAAATAATGCAAACCAAACCTTAACTTTATAACAGAACAAAACTTCTTAAGACTACTTCGAATATTTATTTGCAAATTGATCATTAGAAATGTGCCTTGGAATAAAATCTTCTTGCATTAATGCCTGGCTGTAATTGTAACAGATATTGGGGTTATAACATCCTCCACACTGACACTGACATATGCTCAAAATGCCACCCCCCATATATTGAATTATAAAATGATACTGGTATCAACAGACAGCATTGCACCAGCACTGAAACAAATTCATCTCTTCACTGGCAAATGTTCCCCCAGTGTTGACCCTACGGCCTTGCATTAACATTCACTGAAGTAAAAAACTTTTTTTTGATAAAGTTATCTAAACCAGCACAAACGTGCAGCAAATGCAAATATGAAAGCATCTTTCCATTCTCCAACAGTGGTTCAGCAAAAGATTTGGCTAGAACATTCCCACCACAAACAAATGACCTGTTTGTTTCCTCCTTCTCAGTTTCTGGCATCAGTATGTCAAAATTTTGACTTAATCAAAAATAATGACTTATAACCTACTGTTCAACGTGAGTAACAATTAATTTAATATTTTGAGACAATAAGTGATTTTGGAATACAAAGTCATTGTTTTGTGATACCAAGGCTATTCTGAAAACAAGTTTTTATTTTGAGGTAAAAAAAGAGATTTTTGAGCGATGCTATAGATCATGATTCCCAAACCAGTACTGGAGGGCCCTCTGCCCTCCCAACACACCCGATCCAACTAATCAGTAAATCACGCAGCCGTTCTTGAGTGGAACTGTAGGTGTAAACACTAAAACTTGCAGGGCCGAGGGTTCTCCTAGACTGGTTTGGGAACTACTGTATTAGATGAACCATTTTTGTTCCCTAAATAACCTTTAAAAGTATTAACTTTTAAACAACTGAATTGGTTATCCAAGGAACCTTGGCATTCCATTGTGGTTCTTAAACTATTTTCTTCAGACTCTCCCATCTCAATTGCAGAAATGGATCTTTAAAGGACTATCTGTTGAAATGTTGTTTAGGGAAACCAAAACAATTCATCTCTGATGTCGCACAAACAATCTCTTGTAGTGGCCCTATTTTTAAAAGTGCACTGCTGTCAGTAACTGCTGTTGGGTTTCCAGAAAAATGGGCTTTTTTACAGATAAGAGCTTTTCTCATGACAATACAGATACGCTGCAAGACATGAGGCGGCTGCGATACGTAGAGGTAGAGTCTCAAGGTGTTATTTAGTGCACAACATGCAGCCCAAACTAAACTTCTAATCCATCACTAGTCTTGAACATTGGAGCTCAGAGTGTGAGTGGAGCTGCCCGGTGTGATTGATGCTGTCATTTAAAGGCACTCAGTGCCTTCATGAAAAGGCCTGACATTCTGCAGTCGTGTCGTGGCTGTGCAGCGTTATTGCTGGGAGATTGCCCTGAGCAAATGATGGCTGTTCTGCGCTAATGCCACGGTTTAGGCTCCCCTGCAGGCTGTGATTCGGCCTGTGTCAGGGCAGGGGATGGCAGCATTGTCTCAGAGAAGCGAGCGAGTGTGTTATCGTAGGGAAGCAGCTTTGTGACTGATGAGGGGATTCGAGTTTTGAAGGAGTGTTTCAGTCTCGCATGCTGGGACAGAGACATCCCTGCAGCTGCTTTGATGTTCAGAGAGAAAAGCTGTGTGTGTGTGTGTGTGTGTGTGTGTGTGTGTGTGAGAAAAGAACAGAAGTTAGCGTGATCACTCGAATGTTGAGTAGGCTGATACTGCTGCTGGAGTGTTATCTAAGCTGAACTGACACACAGGGCATTGATAGTTTTGTGCTGCACTGAGTGTGTGTGGTGTCTCAGGATTAGCTTCAGTGCTGGATGCTGTGACTTTATCACTTGTTTTCCTGAAAGTGTGTGAAAGAGCATGTGTGTCTGTGTGTGTGTTCAATGGGGGATGTTTTGCGTCAGCATTGTCACTGGTTAAATGCCTTTGCGGTTTGACGCTGTTTCTCAGAACTGGCTTTTGGCTCACCCAGAAACACACACACACACACACACACACACACACACACACACACACACACACACACACAACTAGCCACTAGCTGTGCCATTCCTAGAGGCAGGGCAGCGTAACCCATGGAGATGAGAAAAGGGGAGAAGAAAAGAGAGGGATGTTCACCCTAACCCTGTAAATGTCATTGCGGAGCTATGCCCTTTCATTGTGTTTAACTTTAACCCCAGAACACACACACACACACACACAATCACACACACATTTGTCTGCCTGTCCTTGTATTTCAACTCGTGTAAATCTCAGTGTTGACTTCTCCGTTCTCCTCCACATTACAACCCATTTCACAAAAGGCAGAACACTGAACAATGCATTAACCCTCACAGACACACACAAACACACAGGCACTATACACAGGTTATAAGGTGACAAATCAACCGCCTTAAAGAGAAACAGCATATTGTGTGCCTGTCGCACCTGCACCACAAACAATAAGTTACACATTTACATTAACAGAAAACTCAAAAGAAATGTAATATGGACAGCTGTCACAGTAAGTTCCCGTTGAAATGTCGCATTTTAAATGTGAATAAATTGACCCCATGCAGCAGACACTGCGGTTAGAACTTAAAAAATTAAAAAAAATATTCCTTTAATGTTTTATGACTTCAGTTATGAACTTATTTATCTTAAAAGTATTACTCAGCATGTCTGTTTTATGTATATATCCTTTGCAGGCCCTGCAGATGGGATCAGCCTGTCTGGAGAGGAGTTTTTTGAGAAGGTGAGTGTAAATAGAGAGATGGATGACAAAATCCATCTCTCTCTCTCAAAAAAAACCCCAAAATTTAAAGTTCTCATATCCTACGTGTGTGTGTGTGTGTGTGTGTGTGTGTGTGTATATATATATATATATATATATATATATATAATTGGTACATATTTAATTGATATAGGTAAATGTATGTAAATGCAAGATAGGCAGGCATGGGTAAATAAATCAATGAAATGAAAACAGGCTATAAATGGACTCGGGAGTAAGTGATACATTTTAACAGAGTTTACAGACTACAATAAAGTGTTTTGTTCTAGATAAAATAAGGGTAACTGGTTAATATGGGTCCTTTAAGAAGCTTCCCTCATTCTGTGAAGTTTCCACTGAGCTGAACTGACAGTGTGACTATGGAATACTGTGCTGTCTATTCATTTCTGTGGAGGTGACTTTGCTCTAGATTCAGTGTTGCCTGTCTTACAGGGGTAATAATGTGCTGCTTTGAAATGCTAATGGTGTATTGTCACTGTGTGTGTGTGTGTGTGTGCGTGTGTGTGTGGAGGGGATATGTCCTCCCTTCTTTTTCCCACACATCTGCCTTTATGTCTCACTTTTTCACACATACATACATCTCAGTCTAACACACACTCACTCTCACACCTCTGTCTATCCAGATAATGAGGGAAACTAACACTCAGGTGAAATGGCCATCGAGGCTGAAGATTGGAGCCAAGTCAAAGAAAGGTGAGAGAAGTCTCATCTCCTATAGCCAGGCTCCAGCTACTCGAGGCCATTCTCTGTCAGATGTCTTAGCTTTCTTTCATTAAGCTGCTCTCCTGCTGCTGTGGGTCACTGTGCAGGACTGTGCAGTGTCACTGTCAGCACATTGATTTGAAACAAAACTGAGTGGCATTACATTAATGTGAGAAGATGAAATATTTGCATACATAAATTCTGATAGTATCTGAGGTTTTGAGATGTGGTCAGGGCATCTAACTCTATGACCCTCCCACAGGTGCAGCATGTGTGTCTCTGAGTCACTTATTACTCCTGGCTGTACTTTTATTTGCAGATCCACATGTAAAAGTGGAGGGAAAGAGAGACAACGTCCTCGAGGCCAAGCAGAAGATTCTGGAACTTTTAGAGACTAAGGTAAATGTTTGAAATGAATCATCCATACATATTAGTCTGTAATATACCAAAGACCTAAAAGACTATCTTTTATTTGCACTGTTTATTTGTGATAATGAAAGTTTTTTTCCAAACTTTTTTTTCATTACATTACTCATTTACATTCAGACAGGTCTTACAAATATTAAAGCATGATCTCAACAAAACACTGTGAAGTTGCGATATCTCAAAGAATTATGTTATTTCAGTTTATTGAGAACCCGAGAAAATTATTCTGTTATCTCAGGATACCTTTATCAGGACTACATAATAATTAACTTGTCATTGGAAAGTGAATTAAAAAAGTGAACTCATGACCTTCTAGGGAGTCTGTAATAATTGGACTGTTTGTGCCCCTTCTCGAAATGTGGGGTTTTGTAGCAAACATTGTCAGATTGGACAAAACTATGTTTTCTCATGAAAGTGGTTTAATTTGATTTGTTTGTTTTTTATGTATCAACTTAATTTATTTAGTGTTTGTTCGAAACTGTTTCGTAATGTTTCCATTGCTTAATTATTCACCATTTGCTGTGTTGTACAAAGTACAAAGAATTTTACCCCATGCTAATGTTAGCTAGCAAAACGCTACATCTGATCTGTCCTACCTTTCTGACTTTTCACAAGCAGGCAAAGTAAATTTCATTTCAAATAAATATCATGTATTCAGTCAGAAATGCAGTTTTGCA
Organism: Hydrocynus forskahlii; assembly: GCA_037974365.1. Classification (NCBI taxonomy): domain Eukaryota; kingdom Metazoa; phylum Chordata; class Actinopteri; order Characiformes; family Alestidae; genus Hydrocynus; species Hydrocynus forskahlii. The sequence goes on along the minus strand of JBBPCX010033044.1, from coordinate 5,254 downwards.
CCACAGTTTCTCATTAGCCTGAGTGGGATTTCTGCTGGCGCTCTGTAAAGTTTGCTTTGTCTAGCAACAGTTGCTATGAAATTACGCATTTGTGGGCAGATCTTCATTGCTGTGCTTGATCTTAATGGGAAGGTCTTTTCTTTCTCAAACTTGCCGTAGGTTAATAAAGTGACTCTGAAGATGGATGTCACTCATACCGAACACTCTCACGTGATTGGTAAAGGAGGTGGAAACATTAAGAAGGTCATGGAGGACACTTCCTGTCACATTCACTTCCCTGATTCCAATCGTCATAGCGCAACTGGAGAGAAAAGCAATCAGGTATGAGGGTCCTGGATGGGCATCATTGTTTTATAGCAAAAAGGTGATACAGCAATCAGGGCTGGCTCACCCACCTTGTCCTTGTCTCTGGCCACTAGGGGGCCCCTGATGGGCGTAGATTTATGACTGTCCACACAAGAACCCAAACACAACCTCCTCTGACATCAGCAGGTTTATATATCACACCAGGTGATAAAAGTAAAATCAGAATTTGAGATACATGTCCAGGAATGTTAATGATGTGTACGTTTGAGTTTATAACTGTTGGGTTTGATGGGAGATGTGGGCTATTAAGGTGGACCGGTGTAACAAAAACAGAAGTAGTGTACCTGCCATCCCTAATGTACCTGCTTTTTGACTTGATCTAGAACTAACATTATAGCAAAACCTCAGCACTGGAAGGTAATTCTGTAACAAAAGACAGCACTGATGCTAGTGGTGGGGTTCATGTTTGTACGGCAGTAAGTAACTTGTGGTGTATGTCAAGACAAGTCATGTAGGTTTATTGTCACTCTGAACCATGGTGCAACACAAGTTACATAAGTGCAGACAGGACCAAATATACAGAGTGTAAAGAGAAAAAGAGTGCAAGAAAAACAAGAGCAACAAAGCAACAAGAAAAGACAACATTTAGTGTAGTCGACAATAGCTACAGTTTGAATGAATACAATGTTATGACAGATACTGCATTCTAGCAGTAGAGTTGTTAAGTGTGCAAAAATTCAGAAGAGACGCACACAGCAATAAAAAATTATGCAAATAAGAGCCGCAGAACAGAGAATGTGTGGTAACAAATAAATATAGAAAGGGTATTTACAGTGGCAGTTGGGGTGTAAGTTGTTTGTTTAAGGCCGAACAGTTCTGTGTGTTTATGAATTGTGTTAGGGGAAGGAAGAAGTTCCGGTCAATTGTGTGTGTGTGAGTGTGTGAGTGCGTGTGTGTGGATATGTTGATTTGAAGTGTTATTTATTTAGGATTTATTTGTCCTTTCCTGATAGCATTCATTTTTGAAGGTATTAATGTTAGAAGGTTGCATGTTTCTTGTGTTTCAGTTGACTGAGATGAGAGGAGCAGGACTGGTAAGGTGTTGAGTAACTTTTCTTTCTGTTCTCTGTCTCGACAGGTGTCCATCGCTGGACCTGTGCAGGGGGTGGAGTCTGCTAGAAGACACATAAGAGTAAGTCTCATGTCATACAAAGTTTAAATTCAATAAAATATTGGCCATATTAATACCATAACACCGAAATGAAAACCAAATAAATGGATCACATGGAATTAATAAAATTAATGGCACAAAAATGTTGTTCTCTTTCCATTCTGCAATACATTTTTTTAAAATAGATTTTTAGTAAACTAAATATTATAATGCCCTCTTACATAAATATGTAACTGCCTTTTTTAGGTTCTATTCATTGTGGTAAGCTTTTGGAAACAGCAAGAAGTTATTAAATGATAAAACATGTTTGACTTTCATCAGTATCAGACTAACATCAGCAGTAAACGTTAGATCAGATACTGGATTAAACGACAAAGAATCCGATCATGTTTTGTTGCCATTCTAAACTGAAATTGCACCATTTCTAATGGTGATGTCATGGTGTGGTTGTATATTTCCTCCTGGGGGGTTTTAGGGTGTTTGAGTAGAGTGGTCAACTTTTAGCTGTCCATCTGAAGTGAAATGGTTTGAGTAGGAACAGCTTATTTTAAAGCTTAGTAGTTTATAAAAAAGACGTATCAGATAGACATTGACCGATTAAAAAAAGTAGGGTCTGTAGTAGTTCTCTAATTACAGTAGTTTCTTTTTGACATACAAGATAGATGCACCTCTAGATTGAATCCCCAAGATCAAGATTCACTTTATTGTCACACATTGTAGGAAATCTGACTTGGGTTTTCTACATATTACATAAATATATCAGTAGAGAAAACATCAACACCTATAGAAAACATTGACATGTGCACACAAAATACAGATTAAGGTAAGACACAAATGACAAATAATAAAATAAAATAAGTAAGCTGTACACAAAATAGATGAAAACGCTACAGAAACTGGTCCTGTATTCTCGCTGATAACAGTGGCTGGTACTCAGTGTGTAGCGTGTGGGATGCATCAGTTATAATCTTGTTGGCTTGCTCAGCACAGCCTACTCCCTGGTAGACTGCAGGTGTTCTGGATATTCATTTTATTATAATGTAACTCCCCATTCTCAGCTATTATGTATTATCTATGACTTTTTCCATTCTTCTAGACACAAAGCACCGCACCAGCATCATACTAATTCATCCCTAACGTGCATTCGAAGTATTTATTGATCTACATGTTAAAACTACACCTGACTGAATGTGCTTAGTGCTGACCGCTTGTTGTGACCTTTAGGACCTGCAGCCTCTTGTGCTGACCTTTGACCTACCGCTGACCTTGGTGGGCGGGGTTGTTACGGATGCGGGGTCGCCGTTGATTCAGCATGTAGCCCAGGCGTTTGGAGTGAGTGTGACATTCAGAACCCAGCCCAAACTCTACTGCTCCACCTGTGTGGTCCGAGGCCTGCATGGAAACTGTGCTGCTGTGAAGGTAAAACACACTAACACACACTAATACAAGGGTGGCTGGTGGCTGGTGGCCTAGTGGTTAGGGAGCTGCCCTTGCAATCAGAAGGTCATGGGTTTGAATCCCAGGACTGCTAGTAGCACCACTGATGTACCCTTGAGCAAGGACCCATCCCCAAACTGCTCCCTGGGTGCTGTGTCACTGGATGCCCACTGCTTCACTCAGTGAATGGGTTAAATTCACAGAAAGAATTTCACGTTGTTCACACTGTGTGCTGTGGTGTGTTCTGGTTTGATTATAAGGGCCACTTTACTTTAATACACACCCAGTGCAGGAGGTGAGCTTTAATTTGACATACAAATTCCATCCCTTTATATAATCAAACACAATCTTTAAAATAAAACAGTCAAATTGGTTGCAGATCTTTTGACAATCTGAAGTGTGTAAAAACCGAACATCACCAAATGCTAGATATCCTTCCTGGTGATGCTATGCTGCTTGCTGTGTAAGAGCCTTCAGTGACTGAAATGCTGCGTGGAGATCAGGTTATTGACTTTTTCAGTCAAATACCTTTCATGTTGTGGTGTTGGGGGAAGAAGTGCAGCTCCATCTGCCGAATATTGAGGCTTCTGGCTGAGTCTGAGCAGTGGGGTCATTCTGTGTAATACCAGACACAACCCAAGAAACTGGGTCCCAAAATGAAGACCTATTAAATGTTGTTGTTCTATTCTAATGTTTTACCACTTTTTTATCCCTCCGGGGCACATTAAATGGGTATTTCACATATTTCTTAAAGTGTCTACATAATTAAACTGTTCAGATGAAATACAAAGTCTACAGAAACTCACTACGTCACAGAATTGTTCACACCGGTGGTCAAAGAAAGTGTGCACTGTTTGATGCCTCTAAAGGCTATTATTATTTAAAAGTCTTACAAATGTGTTGCCTAATTCCTGTTAGATTGTTTTATGATAGTTCTGAGGTGAGCTTTTGGCCTAGATGAAAAATAGCCATTATAGAAAAAAAAAATCTTAGATTGCTTAGATACATAACAGAGTTGCAAGCTAAAAACTCCTACTAACCAATAGGAACAGGAGCGCTCATCTCTCTTTTGCCTGAAAAATACCTGAAAGACCTCTAAGACTTTGAGAATATGTTCTGTGAGCTGAAAATGGAACAGACTGAAAGATTACTCTCCAGCTACAGGATTTGCCTGCCATTGTTCCTTCATCATTCATCATAATATGCGTGTAAATAGCCTCAAACTATAGTAACACATTTTCCCAACCTTTTTAAAATGGTGTAGTCAGTGACAGGACCTACATTGTTGCATACTATTCATGTCTTTCCAGCATAATTTTACCTTTAATCTTTGGTCCCTGTAGAAGGCCACCAGAGTCCTCATGGAGCTCCTCTTGGGCCGGGAGGCAGCAGCTGTTGCTGGGGTAACAGGGGGTATGGTCAGTACCCAGCTGGACGTGACCTCTCAGCAACATCTCTTTCTGCTGGGCCAGAATGGAGCCAACTTCCTCAGTGTGATGCACCAAACACACACACAGATTGTACTGCCTGACCTCACTGCCCCACAACACACACCTTCTCTGCTCATCCAGGGCACTGCCGACGGCGTGTGTCTCGCACGGCAACAGCTCATGGTGAGTTTGCTTGCATGTGTGAAAGTGATATATACCCTCTGTCAGCATTGAAAATGTTTGTTTTGTTTCAGCATTTGTCTTTAACCTGTGGCCTGTGGCCATTTGTGTCCACTTCACTCGCTTTTGTTTTTTTTTCAACCATTTTAGCTGTGTTGATGCATATGGAATGAAAGGGTCTGGAGGTTTTTCAGATCTTTCCATTTTTAACTTCAGCTCATTAAATATATCAATAATATGCTCCATACATCCAATTGTAACACGTGACACACTTGATAGTTTCCAATATGGGAGTTTGATGGCTTACTGCACTGCAGTGGAACAAATGAATGACACAGTTTTGACATAGGTGTGACCTTAAGGATGTCAGATATTGGTTTTGTGTTTGTGCATGAAAAAAAAATTCAGTGTTGTTGTTAATCAGTTACATATTTCATTTTCAGCCCCAGCAGCACTGAGAATTTACTAACAAGTGCATTGTGCAAACAGTATTTGAAGGATTTAAAAAAAAAACAAAGGAATAGATATTTGATACTTATGACAAGAACTGATGTTAGTTGCAAACTTTATGTAGTAAAAATAGCCAAAAAAAGTATATAACAATATATAAAAATTATATATAAATATATGGCCATTATATAAAATATTATATGAAATTGCTCGCTTGGCCAAAAATGGATAAATGACATAATCTGGAAGAAAACACTAAAAACTACATTTCTCAAGTGTT
>JBBPCX010033024.1:2500-15956 GCA_037974365.1 Hydrocynus forskahlii | reverse complement strand
TCTCTCTCTCTCACACACACACACACACTCACACACACACTCACACACACACACACACACACACACACAGTCATGCACAAACATGACAGAAAATAGGGATGAAGAGAGGAGAAGATGTAGATCACACATTTTAATCTGGACTTTTTAAAGTTATAATAAACCCACTTTCCAAGTAGATCTTTTCCTCTTGTCATCCTCAGCGGTTTTATACACACTGCAGAGCGCATGGCAGGACGTTTAGTGCTTAATTGTGCCATTCAGTACACCTGTCTGGAAGCATCTGCACTCGTTATGTTTCTCCACTCTTTTATTCAGGTTTTTTCATAGTTTGTTACCCAGATGTATATATGACCACACTTCTGACAAGGTATGAAAACAAAACCACGTGTGTGTGTGTGTGTGTGTGTGTGTCCCCTCCTCACACACTGTGTAGTGTCCTGATGTTTTTGGATTTGAGTCCCCTATCTAGTCTCATCTGGTCTTATTCATATGTTGCTCTGCCTGTACTGTCTTTTGTTTGGTTACTGAGAGGTTCCTTTCTTTATCGCTGAAGCAGAAAAATTGAAAAGAAGAAAAAGAAGAGCAAAGCAAAAATACAGATGGAAAAACTGTTCTCTGATGTCTGCCGCACATTATAGATATTGTACTCTTGACATTTTACCCAAAGCGGGACAAGGCTTTGTAATAAGACTGTCACAGCAGGCCTATTGTCACATCGATTAGTTTATGTGAGGGAGCGTTTTTAGGATGGGTGCTGTGTGTCAGAGTGTTTTTTGGGTCCTTGTTTCTTGGAAACAACAATATCAGCAGGAGCCACTCTCAAAATGTCTGTTCTGCTGCCTCCCCTTCATACTCAGTGCTGAGAGAAGTGTGTCACTGCTGAGAGCAGCAGCCTGTTCCATTGAGCTCAGCGCCTCCGTTTCCACACTGCTTTACTAACTCGCTGTCTCTCTCTCATTCTCCCCCTGTCTCTCTCTCTCTCTCTCTCTCTCTCTCCCTTTCTCTCTCTTTCTCTTTCTCTGTCTCTGTATCAACCATTCTCTCTTTTTCTGTCTCTTCTCTCTCTCTCTTCCCTCCTCTCTCATCCTTCTTTGACCTCCATATTTTCCAACAAACCTTACAAAAACATCCAGTTGTGTGTGTGTGTGTGTGTGTGTATTTATCTTTGTCTATCTTTTTCTGTCATTCTCTTTTTCTGTCACTCTCTCTCTTGTCATCTTTCTCATGAGCTCTGTGCCCCAGTTCATTTCCTCATTACCAAATTCATACTGGCATTTCAGAACACTGGGCAGCACTTTGGGTTCTCACACACTTCTCCAGACGTCCCCCCTGTCACTCTGCGACAACTGTCAACTTATATGCGCTGTAACTCTGTTTAAATTTTTTGCAGTTTTCAGAACTTTACTTTGGGAAGTTTTTTCTTTTAAGCCTTACACTCTAAAGACGGTTTATTACTCATGTATACTTATCAGTAACTCAGTCATTTGACATTGTTTTGCGTGTAGTTACTGCTTGATAATGGCTATTGAACAAACCCTAAGAAGTAAAGTAAGCAAAGTGGCTCTGATAGTCATGTGTGAACACACCACTGCCCAGCTCAGTGTGAACAGTGTGAAATTCTTTCTCTGCATTTAACCCGAAGCAGTGGGCGACTACTGGCACAGCACCCGGGGAGCAGTGTGTGGGGACGGTACCCTGCTCAAGGGTACCGCAGTGGTGCCACTAGCAGTCCTGGTATTCAAAGCCCTCCACAGCCCTCCGATTGCAGGGACAACTCTTTAACCACTAGACCAACAGCTGCCCCTCCATCAAACCCAGACACTGGGTTTTAGAATGTCCTCTTGCATTTACATTCTTTTAAAATGTTTTGAGTGTTTTGAGTGTTTTTGTTTCTTGGAAACAACAAACTCAGCAGAATCTTCTTGTGTTCTGAAGTATTTTTAATGCTTTTATACACAAATGTTCTCCTCTCACCCAGCTGTTTAAGAAGGTTTTCCCTCTTCTTTCTCATTTATGTTTTAAAATATTCTCCTCCCATCGACACTGCTCTAGAGTTTTCTATACATTCATAGTTATCTAGAATGCTCTATCCATTCGTAGTGTTCTAGAATGTTCTATCCAGTCGTAGTGTTCTAGAATGTTCTATCCATTCATAGTGTTCTAGAATGTTCTATCCATTCACACTGTACCTGAATGTTCTTTAGTATACACACTGTTATATTCATTTTATTTCTGAACTGTCTTATACGTTTATGAGTGTTTACGTCAGTGTGTTCTGACCATATTAAGCTAAAATTGATTCAACTCAGTATCTCAATAGTAAATCTATCTTTCTGTATCACTGACAAAGGGGGATGTAAGGGGGCAAGAGCGATACTAAATCTACCCTGCAAAAACACATACACCAACACACACACACAAACACACATACACAGAACACAGAGAGAACACAGTCTTCTAAGGATTACTCTTGGCACAGAGTCATTAATCATCTGTGGTTTTGAAGGCTAAATCCAGTGCACCCATGTGAGCAGGGGTTGCCTCTGGATGAACTCCACAGCCACGAGGAGCCAGTGCTTTGTCATTGTTATGCCATTGCTGTGGACTGGAGGGCGTTTGATAGTATTGATTTGGGAGGAGAATGGAAATGGAGAAGTAGCTGAAAGGCTTGATGAAGTCAGTGGTATGAAGGCATGTGCTGAAATGTGGACAGCGAGAAAGCCCTTCGTCTCCCACTTTATTAGAAGTCTCAGGCTCAGTTCCTCCTCGCTTTCTCTTTAGTTCTCCATCTTATTCTTTGTCTTCACACTCATGTTCTTATTCTTGTTTTTCATGTTCTCGAATAGTTCTTCTTGTCTTTTTGTCATCTTCTTTTCTTCCTCCTCTTCATCACATCTTCTTTTTTTCTTCTTCTTTTTGTTCGTCTTCCTCCTCATCATCATCTTTTTCTTTTTCATTTTATTCTTAATCACGTGTAACATTTCTTACCTACCTGTCTATCTATGAGGCACAGGTATGTTTGTTTCTCTTTGAAGCTTTCTGGCATTTGTTTTAGCTTGATTAATTTATTTTACCTCTGAAAATGCAACAGTCTGCATTAATGGTTCGGCAGCTTAACAGATATCAACACATCCGTTCTTACCTTTTACTCTCAGCAATTCACAAGTATGACCGGAGTGGCCCGTTTATTAATATGTTACAGCTTCCCTTCGTATACCAGAGCTGCTGGAGCCACTCAGGGTTAAGAGCTCTGCTGAAGACCATGGCAGTGAGGTGGAGAGGGAGGGCAGGGCAGTGATCCTTGCAGCTTTCGCCACATGCTCCAAATCCCTCACTAGTCTAAGGTTCTTAGCCCTGGACTGTGTGCAACAGGACTTCAGCCGGGTCTACTCTCAGCAGGAGAAAAGCAGAGTCAGACTGAGCAGCGATGTACTCTGATTCATCCATGCTGCTCTGATCCTCTTTACTCCTTCAAACAGAACAGGACAGGGTCTGAGAAAAGGAGAGAAAGGTTTAAAAGATTTGTGTGTGCATGTGCGTTTACATCTGTAGTAGGTCTCCAAAATATATTGCCAATAATTGTTGCAGGATTTGCTTGCAATTTGCAAATGGATCTCTTTCAGTTGTAAAATCGTTTATTGTGTGCTGTCAGCTTCCCGTTTCTAGACAGGTTTATGTGGTGATTTGATGAATAAAGGCATTTTGGCCAGTTTAACTGCAACAGTTCACAGTTATGTTTTTTTTTTTTTTTTTATATTCGAATCCTCACAATCGACAGCAAAAACAATGAATCACAAATTGAATGGATTTTCAAAGATTCACTCCCCTGTCAAAGATTCACTCCCCTCATCACAAAATATATTGAACTGTGGTATTTTTATCCCTATAATACAGCCAGCGTGTGTATGAACAGCAAAGTACATTTACAATATGAACTGAAATGTTCAGTGCCTCCCATCTCCCAAATTATACCATGAAATGTTTCTTTTTTGGTACGATGTATGACACAATATCTCAGAAATTCCTCTCTTTCCACCAAAAATTGGGACTGATTGATGGGGAGTTGGAACTAGAATAGCCGTATTGATAACTGCTACCACTACTGGGGTAAACTTATAAAATTCTGTAATGATGAAGGTACACATTGTATCCCCCACAGCCAGTCTTTCTTTAAACAGACATGATAATATTTCTGAATAACCATCCAGTGTATGAAGGACTATAGTAGGAGTTCTACAACACTGGTGGAATCCTCTGCAACAAACTCAGTTCATGCATTTTAGAGTAATTCATTAGAAAGCAGACGGAATGACAGCCACCTTGCGTGTCCTGTGGAGACAAATGTTTATACCAGTGTTTTCCCCCCATTATAACATGTTAATTTATTTATTTCTGGCTTGTGTTGACCTCTGATCATCATATAAATGCTAATGGATCCTTTGCCAAGCCCAGCACCCCACATGCACGAGCTCATGAAGCCATTTCTATGCTTAATTATCTGTGGCTTGAGATGAATGCACACACTCTCTCTCTCTCTCTCTCTCTCTCTCATTTTCTGTCTCTCTCTGTCTTTCTCTCTCTCTCATTTTCTGTCTCTCTCTGTCTCTGTCCCTCTCTCGTTCTCATTTTCTCTGTCTGTCTGTCTGTCTGTTTTTCTTCCTGTCTTTCTCTCTGTCTTCTTCTTCAAACACCGTGTTTTCCTTCCTCTTAAGGAAACTAAATGAAGTGTCTAAGTGTGTGTGCACGTGCGTGCGTGCGGGCGTGTGTGTGTGCGTGTGTGTATAGAGTACTATTGTGCTTGCTGGCTACTGTTCAGGTCTCTTCATCCTTTATTGCTGTGAATTGCAGCACTTTTTTCTCCCGGCTGTGTTTTTTCCCCCCTATTTTTCCTCCAATACATGTGCGCATCTGAGGTAATTAGAGAGATATGAAATATTCATTATCTTGTGTAGCACAGGCGTTGAACCCTCCCTCTACCCGCTGATTCCAGCGCTGTGGGCCGTGCGTACCAAACAACACTGCACAGTCTTTTTGCAGTGGCTCTCACCTCTACCGAAAACGCTTCAACTCTACCGAAAACGATTCACCTCTACCGAAAACGATTCACCTCTACTGAAAACGATTCACCTCTACTGAAAACGATTCACCTCTACTGAAAACGATTCACCTCTACTGAAAACGATTCACCTCTACTGAAAACACGTCACATCTACTGAAAACGATTCACCTCTACTGAAAACACGTCACATCTACTGAAAACGCTTGCTCACCAGCTGCTGGGAGAGTGCAGACCTTTCAGCATAAAGATTTAAGCCTGGCTAAGTCCTTGGGCGTGTGGTGAACTAAGAGTGGAGTGTGTGCAAGTCTGTCGTGGACGTCGGAAGTGAAACATTAACCAGTGAGCTGGGACTGCCACTCAGTGATCATATTTGTAATCATAGGGGTTTAACTATACACAAAGTTTCTGGTTCCTTATGATTCAGGACTGCTGAAGTGACAATTTAAGTTAATGTTGGGTGTTTTGATGGTTGACAACTTTACAGTAAGACACAGAGGTACAAAAAACATTATGAACACCTGGGATAGGAGGGGTCACACACAGGTGAACACACTAAAGAGGAAAAAGGGCTTAGCTGGAAACTACGAATGACAGTAATCACAAAAAGCACATGGAGAGGAGTGTCTGGGGAACATAAACAGTGGGTGCAAATATGGGGGCGGGAGAGTGGGGGCAAAATGTGACCTACTGATGTTCAGTCAGGTCACTGTCACCCCCATTTCCTGAGAAAATATACTCTTGAGCACATTGCATCACTATAACTGATAACTGACTTGTATGCGCATTGTGTGTGTCATATACACATAATGTACGTATCACAGGTTGTGTATCAGCTGTTTGTGTCAGTTGTAGGTGTACGTAGTATGATATAGTTGGTGTAGTGTTGTGGGTAACACAGCGGCCCTCCTTGCAGCAGACTGGGGCTTAAGTGAGTTGTCCTAAACATTCAAATGAAAAAGAGGCAAATGAGTGCATGATGCCAGTGTTCCTGTCATATATATGCTCCTTAAAATTTCTCCTCAAGTACTGAAAACACCCTCTCGCTTCCCTGGCCTATGGGAGCTGCCAGAGATAGAAAACAGTGTTCTATCTATCAGTTCTGGCAGTTATCTGCTCTCTGTATGCCTTCTAAAGCATAGCTTTCACAGCTCTGAGGTTGCAGGGGGAGACACAGCTGTGTTTAACAGCATGTAGGCATGTGGCTCAGGAGATGGTTACGTTTGATGTAGAATAAGAGAATGAATAATAGGTGTTTTTGCTGACTTTGGTACGTGAAATGTAAAAGTCGTATATTTCATGACGATCCACATACTCCACTTGTTGTAATGTCTGAGATAATGGATTCTCCTCTTGTTTTTCCTCAGGTTTGGTGAAGCTGGGAGTGCACTGTGTAACGTGTCAGAAAGTTGCCATAAAGATCGTCAACCGAGAGAAACTCAGCGAATCAGTTTTAATGAAGGTAAGGCCTCCAGAACTTATCTGAAAGAAGAAGAAGCCAGAGTGTGACTAAAAGAATAATGGCAATCAAACCTAATGAGAGTTTGGGTTCTATTCATTTGTGATAATGGAATTCAATTTGAGGTTTGGACTTATCTCAGACACCTGAATGAACACAAACTATATCAGGGATGGCAGGGCCATATGGACTAAGTCCAATACGTGGCTGTCGGCTGCTTGGGGATAGTGTCTCAAATACAGCAGTAGTTAACAACAGCAGTGAATGGGCAATAGTGAATGCAAAGTGCTTTATTAGTATGGAAAAAAACTACAGAAAGTTAATGCATGTCTTCAGCTTCTCAAAAGTTGAAGACATACAGCAAAACTCTTCTCAGTTTTGGCACTGTTGCGGTGGAACTAACTTCCCCTGACAATTAGAACTGTTGAGTCTCTTGCTGTCTTCGACTGGTGACTGAAGACTCACCTCCTCACTGAGGACTTGGGATAATGACTACAGGTTCAGATTATAAACTAACTTAACTAAGAAAAACATCACAACTAACGACAAAAAATGATTTCTGTATCTTCAGGGGTTATTAACTTAATCTCTGGTACAATCTTGCTTGCAGCTCTGGAAAAAAGTGTCTGCCAAATGTGGTTCCAGTTTCACTGAAAGATAGGTCAGCTGAAAGTGCTCCTCTAAAAGTTTTGTTTACTGCTTACCAAAGCCTTTTAAACAAAATTCAGGGATAAAGCTTCAACACAGGATATCAGCATTTTCTCGATTGCTTCTTATTGGACATCCAGTTAGAGAGTAGCTAAAGGAGTAGCGTGTCTGAGGGCAGAGAGTCTGAGACTGAGACAGGCTGAAACTTCATGCAGTGCAGAAACTTCCTCAAACAAGCTGCTAACGCAATGCTTTTTAATGTCCAATACACCTACTTTCTTGCTTTTAATTTACCAGTTGACTAATAAAAGTATATGTACACTACCAGTCAAAAGTTTGGACTTCAGTTTGATCTTCTCCTTAAATGTTTTTCTTTGTTTTTATTATTTTTGCAAAATTAATATTGAAAACAAACAAAATTACGAAGGAACACATGGAATTATGCAGTAAACAAAAAAAAAGAGTTAAACAAACCAGAATACATTTCATATGAAAGTAATGATGGACTGTTGTTTCTTTTTACTTAGTTAAGTGGTTCTTGTCATAATGTGGAGTAGAATCGTAGTGGAATAGGATCACTAACTGTGTACCAACCCCGACCATCACAACTGATGATCACAAATACATTAAGAAGGCACCTGTTAATTAAATACCATTCCAGGTTGATTCCTCATGAATCTGACGGAAAAAATGCCAAAGCTGTGCAAAGCTGTCATCAGAGCAATAGGTGATGTTTTCAATATTAATCTACAATATAGCCAATAATAAAAACAAAGGAAATCGATGAATGTGTGTCCAGACGTTTGACTGGTAGTGTATTACTAGCTTTTCACTGATTACTTTACGAATGAGGCACTTTAGCAAATATATAGACAATAAATAATACAGTTGTGTTTTATAAGGTAGCTGTACTGCTCACAGTTGGCGGCCACTAGAGGCCACCATCGTTTTGTACCATTGTTTAAGTTGAAGTTGTGGCCACCGGACTTTAGTTTAGAGTTCATTAGTTATAGCAGACCGGTGTTTATGTTTAAGTGAGTTTTGGTTTCTATCGGTTCTTGAGTTTAGTTCGTATTGTATTTTAGTTCCAATGTCGTATGTTTAAGTTGTTGGTCCACAGACTTACTGCTCCTGTTTTCACACGACCAGTCTCTGGTTTCATTTGTGTTTAGTCCCTCGTGCCTTTTTGTTTTGATAATAAAAGTCTGAAAAGTGTCTTTGCCTCCCTTCACTGCCCAAACCTGACAGTTGCTAATGAGCTAAGTACCCAAATGTAACCAAATTAGTCAGTATCACTAAACTTCAAACTTGTTTTTCGGTGTTAGCCGTATCTAGTGTATCAAGCGTCACCTAGCGACAGAGGTAATAGTTCATTCCTAGCTGTCTTTGGTTCTTTAAGGTTAGTTTAATCTTGTTAGCTTGTACAGGCTTTACAGATAAGCTAATTTAGCTGGTTGGTGGCTACACAGCGAACATTGCCCCCTAAAGGAAGCCGAATGGTCTGAGCAGGATTCACTCCTGAGCCTTCAAACACGTGGCAATCTGTTAGCTAAACACCGACTCCTTTACAAATGAGGCACTTTAATTATTATGTAGACATTGAAAAATTAACTGATTTGTAGCAAAGTGTGGCGGCTACAGAAGGTTTCAGGTTTGTGCATCATGGTAGGTAATATTGGCTATTCACTCTAGGTTACCCCTCCTTATTATTACTTTTATTATTATTATTATTATTATTATTATTATTATTATTATTACTACTACAACTACGATTTTAAATATTTTTATTGTTATTGTTATGATGATGATGATGATTATTATTATTATGTTTTTAATGACTGATGTGTTTTCTGGTAGTGAGTGATAATTGATAAAGTGTCATCATGCGAGCATGAAAGCCATTAATCCAGATTTGTGGTTCCTCTGTGGTTCTGAAGGAGGTTTGGTACCCGCTGAGGAGCGTTGGACTTCGAGCCGCATGCCGCATGTACTGCACATTTCTGTACTGCACGCCGCTGTACCACACATTGCTGTGCCACAAGTCATGCCGCCTGATGTCGATTTTCAGGCCCCAATAATCAATCACGGAATGCTGAGACTTGTTTTTCCCACCACATTCAGAAATCCGCTGCAGATTTTCATACATTATTTACCTTCCAGAAACATCAGAGACACACACACACACACACACACACACACACACACACACAGCCTCTGAGCTTCAAGGCATCTCTGAATGGTTTATCTCTCAGTAATCAGGCACTGCTGCTGTATCCGGCGCCCTGCGGTCGTTAGTTCCACCTGCCGGGCCGCGAGAAGAGAGGAGGAGGTGAAGAGGCGCGAGGATGCGACCCAGAGTGACAGATTTCAGCTCAGCTCTCTTCATGTTCCGGGTGGGCATTAGTTTCACACCGGGGGCGCGACATGCTCGGGGTACTGAGAGATCAGGAGAGTCTAAACACAAACACGTTCAGCACCAGGTTTCAGGACTAACCACCCAACATCTCAACACTTCCAGGCCCTCCTCAGAACCTCTGCACCTTCTCAGCACGTCCATCCTCAAATCAGACCTACTCAGCATCTCCAACCTCCAACCCAACACTTTCAAAACAAGCCCAAAACTGGGAGTGGCCTTCAACGACCTCAGCACCTTCAACTCAGCTCAACACCACCAACTCAGCTCAACACCTCCAGCCTAACTCAATACCTCCAACAACCTCAGCTCAACACCCCAATCACCTCAACATTTCCAATTGCAGCTCAACACCACCAACCACAGCTCAACATCTCCAACCTCAGCTCAACACCCCAATATCCTCAACATCTCCAACAATCTCAACACCTCCAACAATCTCAGCACCTATAACTCACCTCAACACCTCCAACAACCTCAACATCTCCAACAATCTCAAAACCACCAACCACATCTCAGCACCCCAATAACCTCAACATCTCCAACAATCTCATCACCTCCAACCCAATTCAACACCTCCAGCCTAACTCAATACCTCCAACAACCTCAGCTCAACACCCCAATAACTGCAACATCTCCAACCCAATTCAACACCTCCAACAATCTCAACACCTCCAATAACCTCAACATCTCCAACCTCAGCTCAACACCTTCAACCCAAATCAACACCTCCAGCTTAACTCAATACCTCCAACAACCTCAGCTGAACACCCCAATAACCGCAACATCTCCAACCGCAGCTCTGCAGCTCCAACAATCTCAACAACTCCAACAATCTCAACACCTCCAACAACGTCAACACTTCCACAAGCTCGACACCTTCAACCCAATTCAACCCCTCCAGCCAAACTCAATACCTCCAACCTCTACACAACACCTTCAACTCAATTCAGTACCTCCAACCTCAGTTCAACACCTCCAACAACCTCAGCTCAGCTCCTCCTCCCCAAACCAACACCTTGAGCACCAGCTTAGCTCCTGAGCTCCAGCCCTGCACCACCACTGGTCTTGGCTGTTCCTCTCTGTCCTCAGAAGAATTTGTTTGTTTAAAGGCAGCGGCAGAGCCGAGCAAACGTCAGGATTCGGTAACGGTTGACCGGCTTTACTGCCGTAATTCACCACTTTATAATTTCCCTGATTCTCCTACGGTCACTTCAGAGCACAGCAGCTTCGAAAATCTGGAGAGAAACAAATTATTATCACTTAATTAAACACCGGAGAGTGAAGAGACAAGCAGGTGTGAGTCCAAACTCTCTCCCTCACCCTCTGTGTCTCTCTCTCTCTCTCTCTCTCTCTCTATCTCTCTCTCTCTATCTCTCCTCTCTCTCTCTCTCTCTCTCTCACTTTCTCTCTCTCTCTGTCACTCTCTCTCTCTCTGACTCTCGCTCTCTGTCTCTCTCTCTCTGTCTCTGTCTCTCTCTCTGTTTCTCTTTCTCTCTCTCTGTCTGTCTTTCTCTCTCTCTCTCTCACTCTCTCTCTCTCTCGTTGTTCTCTGTGATGAAGATTCCTGTGTTAATTGAATTCCTTCCTGTCTTTCTGAGAACAGTTTTTCTGTGAAAATGTAAATATTGAAGAAAATGATTAAAACTGAATTAGATTGGTGAGAAAGTGGGCGCGCGAGAAAATGAACCTCTGAAAGAGAGTGAATGTTTTTCTCCTCTAATCCAAAAACCATCAGCACCCACAGTACACACTGTTATCTAGAACCAGTTCAGTAATTTGTAACAGACTCACTCATGTGGTTTCTGACACTGTACAACTCACTGTTATTGTAACACTTCCCAGTTTCCCAGTTCGTGTTACAAGATTAAACCTGCTAACCAGTTGTTATAAAAAAGAAGACGAGTGAATTCTGTGTCTGGCGTTCCTGAATGTCTCTCAGTTTTGATTTATGAAACATATTCTCACATACAACATTTTCTCCTCTTGTTTTCCTTTACACTTTGTTATACTTTAACGTAATTTAGAGCATAACTGACTTGTTATCATAAATCATCTTTAAACACATTCCTCAATCACATTTCAACTAATAAAACAAAATACATTTCTTATTATAATGTCAGTTCCTTTTAGCTACTGTAATTTACTAGTTATGTTACCTTCACATTTATATGTGTTGTATTTACTCGTCCATTGGTACACCAGTGCAAAGGGAAAACAATTAGCATAAACCACAATCAAACATTAACATTACTAACTGGATTAATAGCCCTTGTTTCTTAACAAAATACAGATATAAGACTTTATAGTATTCAACAGTTACAGCAGATAAATAATTTTAAGCAATAAACACTGCGCTCGCTCTCCAAGCTGGCTATAACTTAACTTTTAGAAGTTATGATATATGCACCCGCCATTTTAGCTTAGCATCTGGCATGTACACATTTACTCACAGACTTTCAGACATTACTCGAAACAAAATCAATAAACATACATCTACCTGCAAAAATACACATCCCTATTTCACATAAGACCGTGTTGATCAAATTTATTAATACGTTTAAATGTTCCTCACCTGTTAATCAGATAAAAAAGAAGACGGGTGAATTCTGTATCTGGTGTTTCTGAATGTCTCTCAGTTCTGAGAAGGAAACCCCCTTTTCCTGAACTATAGGCACAGGTTCACCACCACCTACTGGTCAATTAATATACCATTATTTTCTTGGTACTAAGGGCTAAAACTCAACCATCTAATTAACATGAACATTGTTTTCATTTTAAATAAATAATTATGCAAATAAGACCAGTTTTAAATGAAATATTAAATAACCAATGCAACTTATAAACACAATTGTGATCACACATGTGGATGTCACATTAGAACCAGTTCAGTAATCTGTAACAGACTCACTCATGTGGTTTCTGACTCTGTACGACTCACTGTTATCTAGAGCCAGTTCATTAATCTGTAACAGACTCACTCGTGTGGTTTCTGACACTGTACAACTCACCGTTATCTAGAACCAGTTCAATAATCTGAATTAGTCACATTATTGGTTTGTGTATCGTAACCTTGATAATTGAGGACTGTGGAAAGAGGCGGGGACTGGCATAAATGACACCTGACCCTTTAGCAAAATTAGCCTTGTAGCTCCAGTACTAAGCTAAAGGAGCTAACATCATAGGCGGGTTCAGGTCTCCACCTTGAGGAGAACCATTTAAAACATGGTGGAGATTAATTTAACCAATCTTTCAGAATGCGGTGGGCATGAATTGGACCAAAAGAGGCGGGACGTGTCCTCAGTGTCCCCGGCCTGAAAGACAGCCATGCTCGTTACCTTCTTTAGCTCTGGCACTAAACTGAGGAAGCAAACCTGACTCGGCTGAGCACCTGTATTTGGTCCGAGGGCGCGTTTGTCGACGGGGGTGGGAGTTTCTTCACCTTGACGAGGACCGTTGGGGAACCGCTCGGGAACCACACGGGAACCACACAGGAACCGCTCCAGAACCATTTGGGAGCCACATGGGAACCGTTCCGAAACTGTTTAGGAGCCACACAGGAACCGCTCCAGAACTGTTTAGGAGCCACACAGGAACTGGTCCGGAACCACACAGGAACCGCTCCAGAACCACTCACGAACCACTCACGAACCACACGGGAACTGCTCCAGAACTGCTCGGGAACCGCTCCGAAACCGCTTGGGAACCACACAGGAACCACTCCAGAACCGCTCAGGAACCGCTCCAGAACCGCTCAGGAACCGCTCCAGAACCGCTCAGGAACCGCTCCGAAACCGCTTGGGAACCACACAGGAACCGCTCGGGAACCACACAGGAACCGCAGGGTCAGGTAGGCTTGAGAGAGACTCTAGACAGAGCC